>BMAO01015757.1:0-74708 GCA_019973975.1 Trichonephila clavata
TTATTACGTATTGCTGTTTTCAGAAGAAGAGTTTGAAGTTGTTGTATTTGAGTAGTTTTATTATTTTCATCAATCACAAGTCAAAGATATTTGATGGAACGTCTATATACCTAGTAAATATTTCTTTAAATAAATGGCACGTCAATCCATAAAGGTTCACCCCAGGCTAGATGTATGCCTGTCGTTGGCCAGCCTTGAGCACCATTCAGGTGACAGTATGATTTAGCCTGGTTCCACACCAATTTTGAGGAAGAACACCCTGGGGAAGGGAAGGCCTCCACCTCTTCCCTTCCTCTTCTGCGGCCTGATGGCTATTTAAAGTACCCCATGCCCCAAAGGCACTATACATTTCCATAAACACCCATGTCTTCTGAATTTAACCTAGTCTTGCCACAGCAGTCAGTTTAGCTAACCACTGGCACCGGATGTATGACTGAATGAGATATAAAATTGTTTATTAATATTATTACATCTAAAATTATTTAAATGCACTTTTAGCACAAAATGAAGAAAATAACTTTTTCATTTTTCGTTAAAAGTTGTATGTAAATAATTTTTCTGCAGTGGTATTCTTAAAACAATTTATATGCATATTTGGTTCAGGGGAAATAGGTGTTCAGGACACATGAAGTATCAAACATTATTCATTTATACGCTTTTCAAATTAAGGGTTTCTTGTTAGTTTGTCAGTTTGAATGCTGTTTTATAAATAAAACACTAGGCGTTGCTTCCCATTTATTTGATATTTTATAAGGAAAATGTTTAAATATTTTTCGTGCGTAGAGAGAAATATTTTTCCTCACTTTCCTCAAAAGAATTTTAAACTTTTTGCAAAATTATGGAATTTTCTGTTTTAGCAATTTCAGTAAATAACATTTACATCCTTTTTCTGAGAAAATAATCAGTAATATTTTGATGAAAGAGAAGGATCTGAAAACATTTTTGTGTTGAATGTTTTATATTTTTATAGAAATATACATGCGTAAAAGAAGCATAGAAGTTTTGTGTATGAAGCATATTTTAAAAAGGCCTTGGCCCAAAATAAGATACTTTAGGGAAGAAAATTAAACACCCTTAGGAAATCTTATTTCAAAACTGGAACATAACATTATTTCAAACTGGAAGCCTTGAAAAGTTAATCATGATTTATTTATATTTAAAAGTACAACTGCACAAATACAGTGTTTTAAAGATAGCAAAGCTTGAAGGAGAAAGTATATGGTTTTGGAAACAATCTCTATCTAAAGCATCAAAACAATTTAGTAAATTGCTTTACTTTAATTTTTAAAAAGAATCATTTTTAGGACACTATAGGTTTGTTACTATGTTGTTATTTGTTATATGTATAATTTATCATATAAATAAAGTTACAAATTATTATAAATTATCGTACATTTAATTTAATTTATTTATTTTCCAGATTTTCACAATTTCCCAATGTATTTGCAAATGCCAAAATAAGACTATTGTATATTGACAGACGTAACGTACACTCCTGTAGCCCGGGAGGGGAGCAGGTCTGTAGGGCCCACAAATTGACTGCCGCCAAGTACTTACCCTTGTAAAATCCAACTTGGGGCCCAAAGCCTAATTTTAGCAGGGGCCCAAATACCTCCTGTTACGCCACTGTGAGATATCTTTTGCAAATTCCAGTAGAGCTTTAGATTTTCTTGTGATCTTACAAAGATAATAAAGATATTGAGGAATACAAAACAATTTTTAGTTCAAAAATTTTTCCTTCTGTTTAATTTGCTGGGCATTATTTTGAGATCTCATAACACATGCTTGCAGTTTAGCTACCTTTTAAAAAGTATCTTAAATTTAAAATATTTTTACAGATATAAACAATACAAAATATAGTGAACTTATTTTAAATAAGCTGACTGCGTATGCAGTTGGTTTGTCACTGGCCTTCTGCGTCCTGCTGGTGGTTTCTGATCTGGCCTGCCGTTGCATTTTCATGATGCAGATAATCGATAGCACATGTCGTATGGATTATGGCATGTAAAAATCCTTTGAAGTGCCCATTTGTCAGTGGGATCACGGCAAATCTAGTTCTGAGTTCACTTTCTACTGTCAGAGCTCAGGTGTCTCCATCTGGGAGGAAACTGGGCATTTAAAATTAAGGTGCGCAATTGGTGCTCGCTTATATCAGCCGCACTAAAAGTGATAATGAGCCTCTGGGGAGGAATTATGTCTGCAAGGTAAGAAATACCAATATGCAGCCCTACTGGAAAAGAAAAATTTTAATAAATATAAAGAGAGTTTCTTTAAATATTATAAACTTTGTAATTTTGAAAATTAATATTTTGTTCCACCATTTTAAAACAATCTTAATACTTTGACTAAAAAGTTCTTACCTATGCACACAGGCATCCTGTATAGAAGCATAAAATTTGAACCATATAGTGCAAAATTTTTAATGTACCTAAAGCAAAAATTATGCTTTGGGAGAAAAGTGAAAAATCTAATGAAGTGCATTTGTAAACGTTTGTTACATGTTTGGCAATGACTTTTTCATATTTTATTATTATTTTATCAATGAAATTGTAAGGTGTTATGCTCTTTCAGATTCAGAAAATATGCACAATTTTTAATACTACAATTGAAAATCGATTTTAGAATGTATGATATCCTGGTTCCTTTAAACGAAAATTTGTTCTGAAACTTGATAAAATTAAAACTGGTAGTTTAATAGTGAGAATATAATCGAGTAAATGTTTACTTTTAACCCCTATAGAATCATTAAAACGTTTGTACAAATTAGAAATATCTACATTGATCTTTGTAAATGATAGGCCATCGAACCCTTGGACTTGCTTTTGTAATGTATACACAATGCATTTTATCTCTAGATAATCAAAGTTATGATTTAGAGCATAAGATATTTATATCAGTAAAAATAAGAGCTACAAAGCCAAGATAGTTAGCAATAAAGATATGTGAGAATTGAATTAATATTTGAGAATATTAGTTTGTGGATAATACACTTTATTTGATGATTATCTTTAAATTTTCTTTCATTGGGATAATAATAAGAAAATTATTTTAGTACATTTTTCCTAAGAATCACAGACGTTTTAAAAATATTAAACTTTCCTTTGAGTTATTTGTAACGTTTAATGATAAAGGTAACTTCACACAAATTTTATTTGTATAAAATCATTTAACACGAATCTGAGGAGAGCGAAATATTTTTCACGTTAAAATAATTTTTGCTTAAAGATATTTTCGTAAAAACAAACAAAACATATTTAACAAAACTAAGTTTATTTGAGTACATTTTATTTATGTAGATATGTATGTGTACGTAATTAATAAAATCAATGGAACAAAATATTCATAAGAACTTAATTAAATCTAATACAAAATTTTCGTTTAAAAACATTTATCGAATTTTGCAGGGAAAAAGATTTTTGCATTGTCTTTTAACATCAAATTGTCTGATGCTCATTTTGTTGTTCGCTTCACTATTGGAATGTGCATCTAAATAACTGCGGTACTTTCCATGATGCTCCTCGTTCTGGATGATGGAAACAGAGTAGCATTATTGATTTACTTCTTGCCATCGGAATCTGCATCAATGATATTTTTGAGTCTTGAAATAAACTCCAAATGTTTCTGTTCGTCATTATTGGGGCGTACCACATTATCATCTACAACGAATTCTTCCAATATACAGTTTGACAGTCCAATAATGCAGAAAATAACGTGAAACCTCTTTCACATTTCACACCTCTAAATCTCCGGCGTTTTCGTATTTTGTTCATTACCAGAAAGAAAATCTTTCGTGTTAAGCGATTTTGTTTCGTGTTGAGAAAAATGCATAGCAGTTTGTTAGGACCGTTGCATTATTTCGTGTTAACCCATATTTTGTTATAAGCGTTTCGCGTTAAACGTATTTTACTGTATATGAAGTTACTTAATTTTAATTAACTTTTAAACAGGATTAATTAATTCTAATAAATAAATTTCTTTCTAGCTATTCAACAGTTTTCTCAATTTCTGATTTCATCTACAAATAGCTTAAATTTCGTATTGTGTAATATTCTACTCAAACTTGTTGAGTTATCTATATTAAAACGTCTTTTTATGTAAAATCGGTATCTGAAGATGACAATAAAAAGAGTTTGTATTCAATAATTTTCAAAGATATTCGCACAGATCGAAATACTCTTCGTATGTAAAACAAAATAAATTAAATAATGAATTAAAAGGTATGTAATGTTACAGAAAATATCTACAAGATCAAATATGTAATCGAAAATCGCGAAGCTTTGATTCTGCTACATTTTGCACTATTTTAAAATATTTAATTATCAGTCCATTTATCATAAGGATGTTAAAAATGGGAAATATTATATAATCTGATTTGTTAATGTGCTATACGTGATCAACAAATTATTTTTCGAATATCTTGAACTAGTAATCACAATCGAATGAAATTAGGAATATATATTTAAAGCTTTCGCTACTTAATTTTGATAAAATATCCACGCCTACTTCTATATAAATGTTTCACTAATTATTTTAGTTTTGTTGATTAACACGTTAACTCAAAACTTAAACAAAGAGAACTAGAAAGATATTAATATTGTTACAAATTTGATCTATTTGTAAACAAGAATTATAAAATTACAAGGTGAGTCCTTTTGAAGACTTAGAACACTGAAATCCTAAGTTTCATCTGTTTGATCCTAATCCTCCTTTCTCCTAACTAATCATGAAACTCCTAATATTTCTCCCACAAAATGTCACTATGTATTTTTAAACTGAATCGTAGTATTTGATATATTTTGGTGTATGAATTTATTGTCTGCTATCTTATTTCGTATACTATAGTAGTGGCCGACATTGTGGACACTTTGGAAATTTTTAGTCTTTACCTTGTATGCTTACAAAATATTATGTTTCACAAAATGCAGTGATATGCATCATTTTTAAAGAAAATGTAATACTGAATTAGTACAAGAAACAAATTTAAAAGTTTTAATACAAAAGTCAAGATACAATAATTATCAATGTACATTAGATACTGATGACAGCAGTGAGTTAATTATCAGTACTCTAGTAGAGTAGTCTTTCTTTTATTACAGCTTCATATCGATGTTTCATTGAGCTGGTGATAGCTTTAAGCTCTTCCTCTGTTATTACATGATGCAAGGAAAACAATTATAACATCACTAGTTTTCTTTACTTGATGGGTTTTATTGGATGAAGAGTTTTTAAGAGGTGCCCAAGTTTTGTTAGGGATTTCGAGGTCAGGTCATTTCCTGACCAAGATAAATAAATAAAAGCAGAAGATTGACACCTAAAAGAGATGTAAGATTATTGTGTTACCAAGAGGTCTTTCCTATGCTAAAATTGCAAGACAAGTGAGTGGTCTAGTGACTAGCATCTGGAGCCCGAAAGTTTTACTTAGTACGATATCAAGAACAAATTCAATAAAAATGAAACTCCTGAAAATGGTGCACCACATGTGTTCATGACTGAAGAATAAAAAGATAATATCTCCAAGATAGAAGAATGCTTGACGGCCATCAAAAGTTATCTGAGGGCTGCTGGTGTTTCAGCCAAGCTACAACAATTGGAAGATTAACAGATGCTAGACTAAGAGGCTAATCTACTGAAAAGGCCTATGTCAATTTTCAGCAGCAAAGAAAGATAATAGTGGTCAGTAGAATGACATTAATTGACTGATGATCAGTAGTTATAATTACAAGTTATATAGAGCGATGAAACTATGATTTTACATAATTCGGTAGTGATGAGCTAAGATATGTAAGACGTAGAATTGGAGAAGAGCTACATCCTGACTGCAATAAGGCTACTTAGAGCCACAATTTAGTTTGTGATTTGTATTGCATGTCAGCAGATGGTATTAGTCGCCATCATGTTATCAATCGACACTGAATGTCGAAAATATGACCACACTATTTTAAACTCAAACTTATATTAATCAGCGATCTCTTCCAACAAGGTTTCATTCATTTTTCAGCAGGATTTCACACACAGCAATTATATGAAGAGATATCATGCAAAGAGCATATAATTGTTGTCTGTCCAGGAAAAGTTCTGACCAGTCCGTATGAAAACTGTTGTCCGAATGTGGCGCCCATCAAAATAAAAGGAAGTAATTGAGGCTATAATTCGTGTCATTTTGTAATAATGAAGAAGAAATTAAAATGATCGCGTCAGCTCAATGAAACATCGATTTTCCTCATATTATACTGATAACTCACTGTACAATTGTATCGTATGTATAGCAATAATTATAACAGCTTAACATTTTGTTTTACAAATATTTGAATTTGTTTTTGTATTGAATCTAGTACATTATGTAAAACGTAACATTTTCTTTAAGACACAAATTTAAAACATAAAAGTTTTATATGACTACAATTTGGTCATCATTGTATGTGATGGGAAGTTTATTCTAATTTTAAATACGTATCTTATATAATATTTAATCTACTGCTTCCAATTCTATATCTTAAATGAACTCAATATTTATTCTGGAATTAGCTTATGCAAGCATACGCTGAAGAACAATGTTTTCTTAACATGTTTGATTTAATCGAAAATAACCATCATTTGAATGTTCCATTCTACAGACTGGTATTACAAGAACGATTGCAGCTATTACTTTGATATAAATGTATCCCCGAAATAGGAAATCCTGAAATAAAAGCATTAATAAATAGCCTATGCCATAAATTTATTTATCAATTCAATGAAAATTAACTCTTCATTGTGGAAAAATACTGCCAGATGACAGAAAACAGCTTCAGTTGATCAATTGCTAATATTCTCAACACGCAAACACGAAAAGTCTTCTTTGGGCAATCATATTCATTACATTAAATTATACCTATGCAACTAATAATCTAATCAATTATTAAATATGAAATTAATGGAACAGTTAACTTGGTAGACATTGTGACGTATGTCGTCCCCCCCCCTTGAGACATCTGGACTTGCTTCCCACGGCCGGGTCAGTTTTAGAAGAATGATGACCACACGTGCAAAACCACCTGCAGTCGCTAATATACTGCGACGGACGTGTCTTAATTAGCCCCTGCAACCTTTGACCCGAGGGAAGCATTTCGCCACCACCGGATGTGGGGGGGGGTGAAAGGGGACGCGCGGACGTCGGTCAACCACAGAGAGGAGAAGAGCGGAAACTTCGCATGGAACGGACATCAACAAGATCCCTCCCTCACAAAATTATTTTGGACTCTAAAATCATCTCATAGTGAAAACTTGTATATTAATGTAAATAATAGCTGTGACAATTAAACTAAATTATTATATTTCAAACAAGCTACCATTATTGAATCAATGTCACAGAATTAACGAAAGTGGTGCCAGCGCTGAGGATTATAAAAAAATAGAGATTATCGGACCCGTGAGAGGAGGTGATTTGGTGATTCTGGTTTATTTACGGGAGCTCTGCAAACTGCACGTAGAAAAAACTCAAGACGCATGAGCTTGAAATAAGGATAAAACTATCCTTTAGAGAAAAGAAAAGCAACTCACACAGAAGGCGAGATTTGATAGTGGATAAGCTATCCATCAATAAAGAAATCCTTTTGTGTGTGTTGTGAAAATTGAAATCATCTTTTAAAGCAAGAAATGTCAACCGGATCTTCGGTATTCCCAAGTTCCACAGATAGTACTTCAAAAGGGGTGAGTACTGAATATTTCTTGAGTTGTATTAGTTGCTTGCTAAAATTTCTACTACAAATTTTGAGATACTTATGTTTTTCTTGCATGGGAACAATGTTATTGTGGTTCTAGAGAATTGTAAATACGAGTATTGTGTGCAACTTTTAGCTTAAGATTTATTGTGTTTTTAAGTTTCTTGATAGTTTTGATTTTTTTACTGTGTTAAAATTTTTCTTTGGTTGTTTCTGTGTTTGCATGGGACCAGTGTTATTGTGATACTAGAGAGTAGTAAATATTGTGTGAATTTTAACAAATATATTGTGCTGATATTGTTCAAAAATGGCTTTTCTCGGAAAGGTAAAAAGCAAGATATGTTGCTACTCGCAGAGGAATTAGGGGTAGATGTCACACCAAACATGAATGTCCCTAACTCAAACCGCAATCACTAACAGTGAGGGTTACGAAGGGAATTCGTTAAAAAATCTGTTTGAGACTATTATTGCAAATAGGAAAATTAAAGAGGAATGGGAAGGGCAGAAAAAATTAGATTTTTCAGAATCAGAAAGAGCAGAAAAAAAAAAAAATTAGATTTGAAGAATCAGAAAGAGCAGAAAAATTAGATTTGAAGAATCAAAGAGCAGAAAAAGAGAGCAACCTTGAGATTAGCGGAGCACGCGTTGAAAGAGAAAGAATTACAATTAAAATTTGATCTAGAAAGATTTAAATAGAATCCGGACATAGTGTAAACGATGAATCAACCGGCTGTATAAATCCCCGTTCTGTAACCTCGAATGTAATTTAAGAAAAATTAATCCCCAGATTTTAATCCAAATCAGTCAGATATTAGTTTGTATTTGGTTATTTTTGAACGTCAGGCTAAAAGGGCTTTCATTGAAAAACAGACTGGGTAGGGCATTTATTAGGTTTGTTACCTTTGGATATCGTGCAGTTCATTGCTCGCGAACCGGAGGAACAAGCAGAAAATTATGACTATATTAAAAAACTATTACTTAAACGATTTAAGTTAAGTCCGGAAGTCTTTCGCCAGAGATTTGTTCAACACCAAAAGAAATCGGATAGTACCTGGAAAGACTTCACCTTTGAAATTACTAACTATTTAGAGGAGTGGCTAATCGGCCTAGAGATCGAGTCGTTTGAGGACCTTAAAGATTTAATGGTTGTCGACCAACTAAAAAACGCACGTATGCTAGTATGAGAGAACATTTCTTAGATGATTGGGCGAACTCAAATCATCTACTCAAATAGCCGAACTCTTTGACAACTACGAGGATGTCAGGAAAATAAATTCAAAAACCGCGGATAAATTCAGCAGGAACGAGAGAAATTTGACAACTTCCGGGTTTAGGGAGAAGACTAGGTTCGGGGAAATTCCCCCTAAACCAGTGGTTTCTCTTCCTGAGGGCGATAGGGGGAGAGTTTTCGAAAGACGCGTGATACAAAAATGTTTCCATTGCAACCTGCCCGGACATATAAAGGCGGCATGCCCGAAATTAAATAGGAATAAAGCAACGGAGTCTCTCAATAATATTGAAGGAAATGGGAACTCGGATTTTCTTGGTTCATATGTAACAAAGGGCTCTGTGAATGGTCAAGAAATAGATATACTTAGGGATACGGGGGCAACAATAGATTTGGTGTGTGCTAAATACATTAATTCTTCTTCCTTCTCCGGTGAAAAGGTCTGGGTAAAACAACCGTTAAGCTCAGAATTGGTTTGCTTACCCTTGGCGGTCGTGGAAATTTCCGGAAACTTCGGAACGGTGCAAACTAAAGCAGCAGTTTGTGGTAATCATTTAAATCAACATGGTCGGTATTTGCTCGGAAACAAAACGGCCGAATAATAAAAGAAAATTTAGGCTATGATTTTCTTTCAGTTGAGGTAGTCAATGCTGTTCAGACAAGGTCTCAAACCATAGCGGCTAGAAAAGAAATAGAGTTAAATAGCTGTAGCGATAGGAAAGGGGAAGATGAGGCTATAATTGTTTCTCCGGAGGCAGAGGATCAAATTTTAATCCCTGAACTGCAGGAATATGTTCCGGAGTTAGAGCTGCTAAAAGTTACTCGAGATGAGTTAATTGAAGCTCAAAAAAATAGCGAGGATATTAAATCATTGTACGAACAGGCAGTCAGTCAGGTGCAGGCAATAAATAAGGCTTATTCTCTAGAAAACGGGTTACTCGTCAAAAAACGCGAGGATAAGTTAGGTAATGTGGCTAAATTAATAGTAGTGCCAGAAAGGTTCCGTGAGCAAATTAAATCGTTGTGTCATGAAGGAACCTCTGCACATCTGGGGGTTACGAAAACTAAAGACAAGTTAAACCGATATTTTTATTGGCCGAATTGTTATAAGGATATAGAAGCGTACGTAAAAACTTGCGATCAGTGTCAGAGGGCTGGGAAGCCAAATGAGAAAAAGAAAGCTCCACTAAAATTGGTCCCGGTTATTCAGGAGGTTTTACTAAGCTAAATATTGATGCATGTGGGCTCTTCCAATCACATCTAATGGGAATCGATATCTTATCACGGCCATATGCATGTCATGAAAATTCCTGAAGCTATCCCGGTGGCTGATATCAGTTTGGTTAGTGTTACAGATGATCTGTTAAATATCTTTAGTCGTATGGGTTTTCCACGGGAAATACAATTGTGACACGGGAAATACAATGTCCTTTACTAGTGCTCTGATTACCGAGTTTTTTGAAAGATTCGGAATACTTGTCCGGCATAGTTCTGTGTATCATCCTCAGAGTAACCCTATTGAGAGATTTCATCGAACATTGAAACGACTCTGCGAGTCTTATGTTTAGAGGCAGGCTCCGAATGGGACAAACATCTTCCGTCTATTCTTTTAGCTTTGCAAACTGTAACTCACGAGAGCACAGGGTTGGTGTATGGGAAAAATTTGCGGACTCCAGAACATTAGTAATAGAACATTGGATGGAACCGGAAGAAGAAAAGGATCTCGTCACTGAATATGTGTTTAAGTTAATTAATAGATTAAAAAGGTGTCAGGAGGTAGCTATAGATAAAATGGAAGAGATGCAAATTAAGAGGAAAACTTGGTATGATAAAAATGCAGTAAAACGCGAATTTAAGGATGGAGATTTAGTACTTGTTTTGGCTACATCTCGAGCGAATAAATTAGCAGTACAGTGGATAGGTCCTGGACGGTTTTAAATAAAATTTCCGAAACGAACTATTTGGTAGAAATTCCGGCAGACGAGAAACCTCTCAAATCTATCATATAAATATGCTAAAACCATATTATAAAAGGCCGGAACATGTTAACTTAATAATTACCGATGAAGCACACCAATCTCTTGCAGACCAGGATTCAGAAATCCCATATTTAGAAAACAATTCCATCGTTTATGATTTCGAGGATGTCATCCAGGCTAGCGAGTTAGACAAATGTCTCCAAGACACACAAATCAATCAGCTGCGCGAATTACTAAATAAACATTTTAAATGTTTCTCAAATGATCCCGGTTTAACTAATCTGGTTGTACACGAGATCCAGTTGGTTAACGATAAGCCAATTAGAACGAAGCCGTACCGAATGTCGCACCAACAAAATGAAATTTTAAAAAACGAAATTAATCGAATGTTAAAATTAGGAATCATTGAGGTAGGAGAATCGGATTATATGTCCCCTATAATTTTAGTTGAGGTACCTGGCAAGGATCCTCGACCTTGTGTCGATTATCGGAAATTAAACGGAATTATTAGAACGGAGTACTTTCCTCTACCCAACATCGAAGAACGCGTAGAACAGGTCTCCGCTAAATTTATTACCATTTTAGATTTATCTAAAGGATATTGGCAAATTCCTCTGAGTAAAACTGCACAACGATACGCAGCTTTTTGTACTAGTTTTGGTACTTACAGACCCCTAAGAATGAGTTTCGGATTAAAGAATGCTCCATATTTTTTTAGTAAACTCATGGCAGAATTACTAAATGGTCTAGAGCATTTCGTTGTCCCTTATCTAGACGATATCGCTATCTTTTCGGATACGTGGGAGTCACACCTTAAACATGTGGAAATAGTCCTGTAAAGAATCAGGAGATCCCAATTAACAATAAAACCCTCGAAATGTAAGTTTGCACAACAGAATGTCAAATTCTTAGGTCATGTAGTGGGTCAGGGGTTCCGCACTCCTTCCGAGGTCAAAGTTCAGTCTGTTCTTGAGTTCCCTACCCCTCGTACAAAAACACATATACGAGCGTTCCTTGGTTTAGTGGGGTACTACAGTAGATATATAAATCAGTTCTCGGTAATAGCTTCACCTTTGACAGACGCATTAAAGGGAAAGGCAAGACGCGGGGAGGTTAATTGGACAACCGACTGTGAAAATGCATTCCGAGATTTAAAAAAGAAGCTAACTGATAAGCCCGTCCTGTACTCGCCAAATTTTGAGCGGGAGTTTATCGTTCAAACAGACGCCTCTGATTATGGCATGGGGGTGGTGTTAACTCAATTAAATGACCAAGGAGAGGAGCACCCAATCCTTTATCTGAGTAAAAAATTTTCAGATGTTGAGAAACGTTATTATACGACCGAGAAGGAATGTGCTAGTATTGTGTTCGCAATTAAAAGGTTACATTATTATTTAGATGGAAATTCATTTTTAGTTATGACCGACCACAACCCTTTAGTATGGTTAAATAAAAAACGTTAGTTCTAACCCTAGATTAATGCGATGGGCTTTGGCATTGCAATCATATAATTTTAGAATTGTACATCGATCGGGTAAAGTCATAAAAATGCAGATAGTCTCAGCAGATCAGCGATCGATGATTAGGAATTGATAGTCATGTTTGTTTGTCGTGATTATTAGTTGTGGAATATTGTTAATTGCAAATAGTTAATAAATGGTGTCAATCATGTGTATTTGCTAATGATTAGTAATTGTCGGTAAATAATGTTTCTTACTAATACTGAAATTAATTTTGAATGGATATGTATGTTAAAAGGATCCACACATGGAATGTAATAATATTGAATTGCTTAATATGTGTTCTACCTTGGGTTTATTATGGATCTGTCTTATTATTCATTAGTATTACCCGTTAATGAGAATATTGGGAAGAATGTTTTATGTGTAAGATGGTACCTTAAGCATATTATAGCAACATGTTTTTATTATGATTTTAATAAGTACTGTGTATGAGTGTTCAAAATTTTAATAATATGAATACTTCTTATATTGGTAATGATTATTCTTTCGTGATTAGCATTTGTGTAAGTTCCCTTGCAAGAACACTCACTCGTGGTAAGCATTTCGAATTTAATTGTAAGTTTATTAGATTTAATTACAACTCAGAAATATGACAGCACTTATTCAAAGGAATATTTTCCCTGTGTGTCCGACAACTCCAAAGGTCAGTCACCTCGGTTACCATCATCGACCCTGAACTTTTCTTTACGAAAAGTCTGAAAGAGGGGAGGAAAAGCTGTGACGTATGTGCGTCCCCCCTTGAGACATCTGGGACTTGCTTCCCACGGCCGGGTCAGTTTTTAGACGAATGATGACCACACGGGAAAAAACACCTGCAGTCGTTAATATACTGCGACGGACGTGTCTTAATTAGCCCCTGCAACCTTTGATCCGAGGAAGCATTTCGCCACCACCGGATGTAAGGGGGGTGAAAGGGGACGCGCGGACGTCGGTCAACTGCAGAGAGAGAGAAGAGCGGAAACTTCGCATGGAACGGACATCAACAAGATCCCTCCCACACAAAACTATTTTGGACTCTAAAATTATCTCATAGTGAAAACTTGTATATTAATGTAAATAATAGCTGCGACAATTAAACTAAATTATTATATTTCAAACACGCTACCATTATTGAATCAAACGTCACAACATTATTTAGGCTAAAGCCATTTCGGTTATTGATCTTCCTTTGGTTTTAATTAGATCTTAGATCATATGGACATATCACATTCTAAATGCCAACCACACTTTAAGTGCAGAAGAATCTAAGTGCAAATTGTTTTTTCTACTATTTTCTTATTTTTGCTTTGTTTTTCTTAGAATTCTTTCCACAATGATTTTACAAAATGGTATGTCCCTCATTGGTTAGAGTTGCTATACTTTACGCTGCGGAAAAGATCGTTCATAGAAATGTGGATGGTACTACAACTTTAGGTGTAGGAAGATATCTTGAAACTATTTTACAAGGCCTAAATGCGCAGTTTCAATTTGTTACAGCTGAAGACAAATCATGGGGACAATTACTACCTGATGGCAACTGGACAGGTATGATAGGTAAGATACACAAAGGACAAGCGGATATAACTGTGTACATGATGACAATGACAGAGTCAAGGTTAGCTGTGGTCAATTACAGTCCAGCATATACAACGGAAGATGTTTCATTTGCGATCGAAAAACCAGGAGCTCTTCCAAAATCATCAGCTTTCTTACATACCTTCGACGTCTACATCTGGATTGCGACTCTTACAGCTCTTATTATTTTTACGCTAATGTGCAAAATCTTAATACACGATAAATGCTCTTACACTCAAATATTGTTCATGCTGATTGTAGCTCTGCTAAAACAACCCGTAGATGAAGACAATGATAGTTTGAGATATCGCCTATTGATAAGTTCTTGGATGATTTTCTCAACCGTTCTTTTTCTCAGCTCTATTCAGCAGTCTTTTTATCTCTACTCACATTTCCTGGAGAGATGGCTGGTGTTCAAACTTTCCAAGAACTTTCAGAAGCTGTATTGAAGAATAAATATGTATGCCTTACCCCAAGAGGATCCACCACGATAGATTTTCTTTTAAGATCCGAGAAAGAATACTTACGCAATCTTGGACAGGCCATTGTTCGAAATGGGTGGTACATAAGCGATGTTCCTCCACCCCTCAATAGCCAGATGAATAAAATGTGCGGCAATGATTGGAGGCAGAACGTGGTTGGCTGTAGCTGCTGGTCCTGAAACTTAGAAGCATTACTACATCGCTGAAGATTCCCTGCTGTCTGTTCCATTGGCTGTGGCAATGAGCAAAAACTTCTGCCTCAGGAAAAGGCTTAACTGGGTAATATCGAGTTTAAATAATGCTGGCTTGTATGAAAAAATTTCGAAAGATGAATCTTTTAAATTGTGGAACACTGTGCCAGAAAGGAGAAGAGAATCATCACTGTAAAAAGAACTGCCTTGTCACTGAGTGATCTTATGAGTGCATTTTTAACACTTTTAATTGGCTTCGGATTAGCCATCATTTGTTTTGTTTGTGAAATTGTACATGCTCAGTTTAAAAGGAAAGCTAAAAACTGAACTTTTTGTAGAACTATGAATCCTTCACTTCTTGTTTTTTTAAAAAGAATTTTATTATACGTTGTTGAATTTAATACAATTTAAATTAAAGAAAAGGGTTAAACATTGTTAAAAAATGGGGAAAGTTGTTGTACACTATTACTGAACGCATTTCTGCAATTATATAAATGGTTGATTATTTATTTCTCAAAAAAATGTGTGAATTAAAAATGACATGAAATACGAGATCTTTACTGAGTGTATGTAAAAGCTTAACCAGATTCGAAGACCATTGCTTAATAGTATTTTCTAAGTAACAAAACTGCCTCATACATTTCAGAAACTCTTATTTCTAATCTTAAATTAATACGTCAATAATTAAAAATCCCATATGATCTCTCTCTAATGGCAAAAATGTATAAGAGGAATAATTTTCTTAATAAAAATATTTTTTCGTGTACCATATTTTTATAACCATTTTTTCATGTATTGTTATCCACTTCTGTGCAATTGTCCAATTTTCAAGTCTCTAGCTCATCGGGAAGTTAGTTCAAATTCAATTACAAAATTCCACATGGACAGACATAAAAGAAAGCAAGTTAATAAAAACATGGTAACCTGGGAGCCCCTCTTTGATCCCAGAGCCACGAAAATGAGTTCGTAGACGCAACTTGACCCGTGCTATCGACAAGTGGTCTTTTTTCGTGTAAGTTCCGGAATTATGGAGCCCCTGTTGGAATCGGGGTCCGGGATCGAGACAAGAACTTCTTTTTTTTTTACATTTTCATTCATTGTCATCCATTTCTGAGCTATGATCCAAATTCCAAGTCTCTAGCTCATCGGGAAGTTAGTTTAAGAGCAATTACAAAATTCCACACGGACAGACAAGAAAGCGAGTTGATAAAAACATGGTAAAATTGTTGTTGCTTATATGTTATTCATGCACATCTAAGACTAATAAATAAAAATAAAGCAATAAATTTTAAAAACTCTGCAATTTTTTGCTCTGCATTAAATACCGTGTTGTTGGCACTGTTTTTCACTTTAAGTTCTATTCAATTTATTTACTATAAATATCATATCTATAGCTGTATAGGCAAATGTAATTTTAGAATCGTTTTAATGAGACAAAGGTACCCTATCACACTTTTCTATAATTTTTTTGAAATCGAGAAATGAGATAGCTTGGTGAAATTTTCCTCATAGCCAATAAGTTACGCGACACCCAATTTACATCTACATTTACTCTTGTTGATCCATGCAAGAAAATCTTTGCTTACAAATATATGTGGATCTCAAAATTTTTTTTTCTCTATTTAATTTCCTAACTATCTTGACGGGGCGAAAATTTTTTTTTTTGCACTCAATAACTCTATGCCAGAAGTTTAGCAGCTCTTAAACTGTGGTCGACGTCCCCCCGGGGTCCCCAGCACCTTTTTAAGTGGTCCGCGCAAAAGTCTGCTAATTAATATTAAGATTTCCCTCTATTACAGACTATGAATTGTCGCGAGGAAAAACTGAAATACCTCTTTTAGACTAACTAGATAACTAAACTACTATATTCAATGAAAAAACTCTACTGGATCATATATTTTGATTAAGAATATTAATTCATTTTTTTATTTGCAATTACGTAACCATTACTATGACGTAATATTTTCAAAAAATTTAGTAGAAACACATAAAAATGTTAAAGAAGAGTCTGTATTATTAGCAGAGGCAATTTTAGGATTCGCAAAGAACCTTTAAATCACTCAGTCATGTGTTAGAAGTCAAAGAAATGTATTCAAAATCTTGGGGGGAAGGGGTCTCCGATGTCAGTTTGATGCATAAAGGAAGTCCGTGGCGATTGAAAGTTTAAGAACCGCTGCTCTATGCAATAGTTTTCTTTCCAGTTTGTACTATAAAGCGTAGTCTTGAGTGATAAGATTAAAAGTTTTTAAAAATGATGTATCAGCTTTAAAGAAATATACACATTTCCTTTATGTTAGTCATTATTCTTATTGAACATTATTATTTAAAAACATCATTAAAAATTATAATTAGGATTCCGTTGAACCCAACTGTTTTCTGGTACAGCTAAGTTATTTTCAACCTCATGCTGCCATTCCCCCATTCTTCCTCGTACATTATGAAATAAACCATGTCCTTCATTGATGACTGTCTTTTATTTACACTGTACTAGATGTATATGCAAGGTTAGATGTGATGTCACTCCATTCTTCATGTACACCAAAGTATGACCGTAGCGAAGTTCATTATAAGCGCAAATCAGGGGACCAGAATTAATGAAACATATTCTGTTTATATATAGTCAACATTCCTCTACAAGAGAGAGATGAATAAAAATTAATCAAAACTGAAAAAAATTGATATATATATATATATATATATATATATATAAATAAACACTCAGAAACTCAGTGGCGCAACAGCCCATGAGGGCCAAGGCCTACTGTGCCCATCTCAGTATACTTGACCATTGGGCGCTGGGGTGCATGAGCAGATGTTCCGATCAGGTGGTCAGCCTGAAGCGAAACCCCCAGTGTTTGGTCCCCAAGTAAGCTTGGTTCTCATTTTATCGACCCACTGATGGGATGAAAGGCTGAGTCAACCTTGCCCAGCTTGGGGTTTAAACTTCGGACCTGTGGTGTGGAAGCGCGATGCACTAACCATTCAGCCACTGGGCTCTTGTGATATATATATATTATGATAAAAACTGAAATATTCGTAAACGTCCTTTACGTTACAATGACATTTTTTAATGGGAACTTGGCGAAATATTGGAGATGCAGCCAAGTGGCAGTGCCGGTTTATCAATTGGGCACCCAGAAACTAGGATAAGCTGGACTTAACCAGGTTTTCTGGTAATAAAGTTCCATCCGTTAATGTAAATGGGGCCCATAGATCTGCACCCGGTGACCGAAATGAGCTTAAATCGGCACTTCCAAGATCGAATTGTTCTAGTAAGCAGTGAAAGGTAGCCGCGCAGGATATAAAAAACGGTTGCTTCCTCCTGAAACTACTTCAACTGTTGAAGTGTTCACTAGTTCCGATCGAGTGGTTGCTTGCGGAAAATCTTTTTCACTATGAACCTGTTTTTTTAGACACTGGTAGTTGTGTCTGAGTGTTTTGGATGGTGTGAGAACCTTCTGGAACTTGTGCTGGATTAGAACCCGCGACCAATGGGTTCGTAAGCACGCAACATACCACAAGACAAGAGTGATCCCTTTTGTCTAGTGGTATGTTACGTGCTTACGAACCCATAGATCGCGGGTTCTAATCCAGTACATTTATGCCCTTGGGTGAAAAGAAAAACGCAAAAAATACCTTCTGATGTGTCAGGGCGCCATCTACCCGCAAGAAGAGCAAGCAAAATCGTCAGACCCACTCCACACAGCAAAGTCGTCAGACTCACTCCACGCGGCAAAGTCGTCGGACCCACTCTACGCAGCAAAGTCGTCAGACTCACTTGACGCAATAGTAACAACTCCCACGCTCGCCATAACAACAAATATCTCGTTCGTCTATCCACCGACTCACTGGTGGGGGAGTACTGTGGTTGTATCTAAGTAAGCCAGTGACAGCCTCCGGATAGGAGTGATCACTTTTGTCTAGTGGTATGTTACATGCTTACGAACCCGTAGGTCGCGGGTTTTAATCCAGCACAAACTTATTGTACTAATTTTATTGTTGCTTATCCTAAATTTTAAGAATTGTTTTCTACAATAAATTTCAACACTGTCGAAGAACTGTTTTGTTATTTGGAACTGATAGCATAAAATCCATGAACCCCGATTGCTACAATATAATCCTCAATCAATTCTCCAAATTCGGTAGGGGAAAAAAATCACTGACTTGAGCATTTGACTCACTCTTACAATGGCTTTTCTTGATTCTTGGTAACTCAGATTCATTGATCTAAGCTTAACAGTTTTGTAATAAGTAGGTTTAGAAAAGAATTTTCTCTCTGAATAATATACAGCGAATATCTTACCCTTAAATATTTTTCTCATTCTCTTACAGATTCTTTGAATGTTCGATGGTCATCAAGTGTTACAATCCGAAGAACGTACCATTTTGAAAATTCAATATTCCTGAACTTTTCAACTACTTAATCTGGGAAAAGACCACGACAGACAACGAAAAACTCAAGAATGAATGTACGTGTTTTGCGTTTCGAACTAAAATTTTTTGCAACTGATATATTTTTCATATCATTGGGCATATTAGTAATATTTGAGTGCTTCCATGTTCATGATTGCAGAGACCAGTTAATATGCATGTTGAGTCTATATCTAGGAAATCTAATTTTGGCGGATGGAGACTTTAATTTTTATATTCGGAAAAAGTTTGATAATTTTTGCTTAAAATCCATAATAGATTATGCATTTTTTTGTCTGGGTTTTATTTTTATAATGATTCAATTATACCTAACTGGCATTTATGTAAAGGATGTTTTGGAAGGAAGAAATCCAAGTGTATTTTGAAAACTAAAAAAATATTTATGGCATATGAGCAGTATTCCTGAAAAAAATTTTCTTTTTAAGTTTCTGTGTTTGGCTTATTTGATATCAGAAGAGATAAAATGAGTCCTGTAACCGAAAATAAAAGTGAAAAATTGAGATATATAATTTTAGTCAACATGGTAGCATACATTTATGAGATCGTATGGGAATACAGTCTTACAGGTTAGCGGATCTCAGCTGCTTTCATACTTTTTATTATAAGCAGGGACAATATAATGGTTGCATTTTTTAACTATGTGTTCTTGTAGCTCTACTATGATGAAGATTTTTCTGTATTGGATGAAAAACAAATAATCCACCTACGGTACAAAAATATGAAAAGAAATCAATGTATATGTGTTCATTTTACTTAAAAAAATGGAAAATATATGTATCTAACTATTTGAAATAAGCTTAAAGAACTTTTCAGGAAAAACAAGTTATATATATATATATATATTCAGTCAGTCATCGAACATATCTTCGCAAGGTGACAAAGCAACGCCAACTGTCCCGATTTTTAGTTGGATTGTACATTTATTTCCAGAACTGGTAATCATTTTTTAGTTTAGGTTTCCATTTTAGAGTAAATCGTGGTAAAATGTACAGGCAAATACCATACACATTAAAGATCTGGTATTGAAATCTTATGTTTGGATTATCTTTCCTGAGAGAGAAATAATTAGCTGTTTTTATTTCAGGCTGGAATAGGGACGATGGGTAACACAATTTTGCTTAGGTTACAATTTAATTATCCTTACATGTATATAGAAATTATAAAATCTATAAGCCCTTTTTTCATTCAAAATATTGTATTTAATAAAAAAAATAAGAACAATTTTGTTAAAGAATTATATATTGTATAATTTGAATAATTATGTGCATTACACTATCTAAATTAAATATATACGAGTACATAATATTTGCAATGAATCATTTGATCTATATTAAATCTGGAATGTATAACACCATGTAAACACACAAATAAATTTCTACGTATAAAACTTTTACAACTTGGTCTTAGCTCAGGGTTGCCTGGTTCTATTAATTTTGTTTAATTCTTGAATATTTACATATAAATATATTACTGAGAACTATTTTATTAGATTAAAGAATTCAAGATCCAAAATTATTTCAAGATTTTAAATTTTTGACAAAAATTTTAACAAAAAGCTTAAAAATAATTTTTTAATTATAAAATTTTCGAATCAGATGTTTTTTTTTACAGAAGTTTCTGCAATGATTATAGTTACATTTTTAATTTATGCATATTAGTTTCTGAGAGAAATATTAAAACATTAAATAATGACGAATCATAAATGCTTTCACTTGACGATTTTTAAAGATTCACTCTTCAGGATATAAAAATTCCGTAATTCTTAAGATGATATTAGACACTTGAAAAAAAGTAAATAAAACTAGTTTGAAAAGACATTTTTCTAATACAGTTTTGAACGATGAATTAAAATAATAGCAAAATGAATAAAAATCAACTTAAAGATTCTAAAATGTTAAAATATAGATAAAAACTCCTCTAATTACCTTGAAGTCTAAAATGTTAATTAGTAATTATTAATCTAAATAGTTATTTTTAAGTTAATATATATGACAATCCAACTGGATTCATTAAAAAGATTTTGAAAAACACACATTTTAATACCCAATTCGAGTAAAAATTTTAAAGAAAGAAAAAAAAACGTAAAAATAACGCTTTGGTGACTTTTTTACGTTATTGATCAGACTTCAAAGTATTAAAAAAAAACTTGTAAGAATAGACTATCCATGAGGTCTACCCTCTCTAACTTGGAATTTCTTCCATCCAACCAAACTGTCACTTAAAGCAAAAACAACGCCTCAATGCAAGTGAATTTCACCACCTAATTGTTTTCAAATAGTCAGTGAGACAGATCATATAGGAGAATAGAGACTATTGTAGAAGATTGTTGACGATATTACTACACTTATTGGTGCTAAAGCCATATTGTTGTATCCACTTAAGTAAATGTTTGGAATAACTTTTAATCAGTTGATTCTGTTATGAATAGACCTGTTCGACGTGGTTTACAACACCGTGGAATGTTCACAGGGTGTTCGTGGTGGCTGTGATTAAATTCTTCTCAAAACCGCGCGTTTTTGCTTCTGTAATGTTGCATTGAACGGAAAACATGGGTAACTGAATGGCCCGATATTGCCGTTACCGACGAATCCACACACACACACAGCTTTTACATGCAACAACCAAATGGTCGGAATAGAGTTAGGAGACATTGTGGAGAGAATTTGTGGTAACTTACCTTACGCATCGCCGTACTGGTCCTGCACCTGGTATAATGCTTTGGTGTGATGTTGCATTGCACTCCCGTATTCTATCAAATAGGGGAGACCGGAGTTTTTTGGTGTTTATTAATTTATTTTTAAGGGTAGTAAAATCAATTTTATATGAACTGTTAGAGTAGTCCTTTGTAGTATTAAAATATATTACCATTTAATTTTTCTAATAAAAGAAGTAAAGGATAATTTTATTTTTTCATAACCTTAACAAAGCATCATCTTGCCCCAGTACTGAGGCAAGATGACTTTTGTCTTGGGGCAAGATGGTGACACTGAAAAAGGTTGAACATATTTTATCTTTTGAATGTGTTACATGGTTTAACAAATGAAAACTGTGTTTTTACATCTTACAAAGTATCAAACTAAGCGTAATGCATTGTAACGTAATGTTGAAGTGTTTAGCTATGTACCTAACAATAGTCACAAATAAAAATGCCATTTTTATAATTGGAACATTCCTCATGCCAACACCCTTGGCATTTACAGCACTGGATCCATTCTTCTGATGGACGGTTCCTCTTCACAAGCAGGACATGTTATAATACCGTCCTTTGAAGTTAATACAACTGGAATGCTTGGCCTGGATTTTATAGACTTAGGTCTACAGGAACTGTTTGAGTTTTTTTACTTCCTTTTTAGCTTCACGAGCTTTTTTTTCTCTGTTTTTCTTTAAAATTTCCTGTTCTTCCTTCTGATTTTCCCTTTGTTCTAACATTTCTTTGATGGGTGTGCTTGTAAGAACGCTAGAGCTCAGTTTTTTGCTTTTTATTTTTTCCTCTCACATTATGTTGTTTTAGGCAATGGTTTGAAATAAAAAAAAAACCCTAACAGGCTTCTTTGGTGCATCGGAATCAGCATTTGCCATAAATTCTGGTTTTTCTGGAGTGAGTGAGTGAGTGAGTGATTGTAGGGTTTAATGACGCAAGAGCCAATTTTGGCTAAACTGCGCCCTGGTTTTTCTGGAGGGTTTATATGTTGGTTTTCTATTACCGGGGTCTGAGGATTAACACTATTATTCTCAGTTTCATCGCCAACAGCAGCATGGTTAGTAGTTTTTACCGCAGCATAATCATGTTCGCTAAACACAAGAGAATTATGTGAGGCTTGATCCCATATTCTTTAAACCCTTTCAATGTCATTTCCAACTGTAGCTGATTTGAAGTAAGTGATGCTCAAAACCTCACCAATATTTTTGTCTGTGATAGTTTGTTCTGGATGAGTGGCCATAAAGTTGTCACATACTTGGCTATAGTACGTTTTTAACTGGTCGAAAAATGACACAACCAGGGGCTGGAGACGATGTGATGTGTGCGACGGCAACCCAACCATGATGATATTTTTCGCTCAGCAATATATGATAGTCTAAAAAGTTATATGAGTTTTGTGATTCTCAAAAATCAACAGATTAGGAGATTTTTTGCTTGGTTTCACATGAAGATAAAAGGGCTTCAAAAAAAGAGAAAAAGGGGCCCTCATTGTTCCAGCCCTTATCACTGCAGTTGCCTACAGTTCCTGGTAGGGATATTTCTACAAGTTCGGGAAGCAATCGTTTTCTCGCAAAAGATCAGAAAAGGTGGCAGGTAAAGCCAGTAGCTCTAAAGCAACAAATTATTGTTACATTCCTTCCTCTTTAGGGAGGGGGGCTTAGCGGATGGCAAAAATGTCTTCCTCTGGTCACCCCCTTTCGAATGAAACCTTTTCCGATCCGATGCACCCCTTAGTCCCAGAAGAGAATGAAGCGCAAGGTCGTGCGGACATACACACAGACAAACAATTGTTCACTGGATTTAATAGAATGTACAACAATAGTTAGCTTAATAAATTCCGAAACACGGGGCAAGATGACGATCTCGTCATCTTGTCCCGTATTTTGGATCGTCATCTTGCCCCGACTGTCTGTTTAAGAATATTCGTTCTCATTACCATGAAAGAAGACAATTGACATTTATTCATGGCAATTCATGGTAGTATTTAAGCCAAGTTATAAATATTAAAGAGAAACGTTAAATCTTACCTGTATTTGTAGCAGAGCTTATTTACACATGCATAAAAGAGTTATATCGTGGCAGCAAAAAACAATCAAATCTTCACAACTAACACAAAAATGGCGATTTCAGCGTGTCTATACTATTGTTTAACGAAAGGCCAAAAGGAGAGCCAGTAGTATTCATTTCATGCTGCTACCTAGTGGAATACAGAAAAATTAAGACATTTGTTATCTTGCCCCGGTCTCCCCTATGTATAGTGACCAATCTGCGCAATATCTCTTGTTTTGGAGCTTTTTGTCCTCTCTTGCTTTCACAGCTTGCCTGAAACCACGTTCCAATGGGACAATGTACAACCATAAGAGGTATATGCTATGTTCTTCTCTCATCAGATAGCATTGTTGCCTGGTCTTTTTGTTAAAGCATATCGAAGACGCCTGTCGTGACTGGTCCAGCGTATACCATTCGTTAGTGTTTCAGATTAATTTTGGTAATGTGCAGAAGCAGCGTAGTTGTCATTTATCTACAAGACACCCAAAGCCAGTGACCTCTTAAGACTCTGAGCATCTGTAAGAAGTAGGCTCCTCCTGCGACCCTTTTTAGTATATAGTCTTATGTAACATACGTTGCCAAATATTCGCACAAACTATAACCAGTAACAAACAAAGGTGTGTGACTCAGCATATCACAGACCTAGACACAAACTGATTCGATCGATTGGCGCTTTTCAACTAAATGAGTAGTTAAATGGTGCATGGTGGTAGGCCTAGGCCTAGACACAGGCATGACATAATAATGCGATCATGCTACTGTTGTCATGTACAGTAGAACGCCGTTTATCCGAATCAATTGGGACCGGACACCGTTCGGATACGTGGTAGTTCGGATAACCGAAAATCGAATGCGATCCATGCAGTATATGAAACCGGACACTATACGAACATTGAAAATCCTCCTATGCGGGAAACGTGCTTGAAGAAAAAGCAAAACAGATGCAAAATGTCACAATTTTACCTTTATTGTGGAAAATAATTACTTATTTTTCGCTGGACCATTGTACACCTTCGTTTTTTTTTTGCTGCAAGGTCTCTGATTCTCTTGAGCAACAGTAGTTGAGTAGGACAGCAATCTGTTGTTCGCACCATTCCATAGCTGTCTCTAACGCAGGAAACGCGTGAGAATTTGATGGACCTTTAGGAGGATGTGTGTTGGAGTGGTAAAGTAAAAAAATGGCAGGATTATAAAAAAATAAACTTTATTTCCAACACAACAATCAAAATAAAATGTTCGGATATATATATATTCCCTTCGTCAGAGGGAATTCTGGGAGGACAGAAGAAATGCCAGAAGACATTTCTTCGGACCAATGAGATGCAAGGGATCAAGAATCTACACCGTTAGTAAGAATCCGAAATGATGATTAATGGTGATTTATGATGATCCGATATTATGAAAGTACACTACAGAGTATCCCCCCAGTGACGAAGGGAACGGCATGAAAATATATACAAAAATAAAGCACTGCAAAATACATAAATTGCGCACACAACACACACAAAATAATTATTTATACACAATACGATTAGAGATATAAATTATACTAAGAAAAAATTTGAATTAGTAAGTCAATCTTTTAGGAAAATGTACATGTCTACCAGAACGTGTGGTTCTAGTATTTTTATCAACAACAGTTTTATCTTCAATTTGTTGCTTAGTGAGAGGTGGTGCGAAATCTGAACATTCCTTTTGTGAATTAAAGTCTTCTGAAAATTCAAAAGCTGGCTTGCATCTGTCTATAGTGACAGTTACATTTTTATTATTTATATCAATGACAAAATTTTTATCGGATCTACTTTTAACCAAATGAGGTCCAGTATAAGGAGGGGTTAAAGGGGGTCGAATTTTGTCATTTCTAAGAAAAACGTGTGTGCATGAATTTAATGATTGATGTACATAACTTTTCGTACAACTGTGAGAAACAGGGGATATTGGGCTAAGTTTTCTCATCATAGTTATTAATTTTGAAACATAAGTGGGGTTCACAGACGTCTGAAGAGATTCTGTAGATATGAGATCAGATGGTAAACGTAAAGTAGTACCATAAACTAGTTGAGAGCTTGTTGCTTTTAAATCGTTTTTCATTGCTGAACGTAATCCTAACAATACGATAGGCAAAATATCGGACCAACCAGTGTCCTCATGGGCAATAATAGCACTTTTGAGATGCCTGTGGAATCGTTCTATCATTCCATTACTTTGGGGATGGTAAGAAGCTGAATGGATTCTATGGCTGCCCAACATGTTTGTAAGCTCTCTCATTAGAGAAGATTCAAAATTTGTTCCTTGATCAGTTGTAATTGTAACAGGTGTGCCGAAACGGGAAATCCAACCATTTAAAAGTGCACGAGCAGTGGTTTCTGCCAACATGTTTTCGGTAGGAATAACTTCAGGCCACCTGGTATACCTATCTATGACAAGACAATATTTATATCCTTTGGATGGTGGATATGGTCCAATATAATCAATATGAATATGTGCAAATCGAGCATCGGGTAGAGCAAATGTGCTAAGTGGAGCTTTGGTATGTCTGAATACTTTCGCTCGCTGACATTTTTCACAAGCTCGAACTCTGTTTTTAATGTCTTTCCTCATTCCTGGCCAAAAAAAAAACGCTTAGAAATTAAATTAGTAGTAGCTGAAATTCCAGGATGAGATAGGAAATGCAAATTTTGAAATACCACTTGTCTGAGAATTTTAGGGACGAAAGGTCGAGGGGTTTCTAGTGATTTATCGCAATACAAAGAAACATCTTCAAGAGGAAAATATTGTTTTTCTAGTTTAATAGAAGAATCTGGTTGAAGGAAGGATTGAATTTCATTATCCTGAAGTTGGGTTTGAGCAAACTTTTTGTAATCTAAACTGGGTGGTTTTATAATTGCATCAATTTCTATTCTAGATAATGCATCTGCAACTTTGTTTTCTGTTCCGATTACATAGCGAATATCGGTAGAAAATTGTGAAATATAATCTAGATGTCTGAGTTGACGTGGGGTACATTTTTCTGGTTTCTGCTTGAAAGCATAAGTTAGAGGTTTTTGATCAGTATATATGCTAAATTCACGGCCTTCAAGCATGTGTCTAAACTTTTTAATTGAAGTATATATAGCTAAAAGTTCTCGATCATAAGTAGACCAATTTTGTTGAGTTTTAGAAAGTTTTAAAGATAAAAATGCTATTGGTTCCCAGTTACCGTTAGAGAGCTGCATCAAGGAACTGCCAATGGCGAAATTTGACGCATCGGTCCAAACACTTAAAGGAGCACTAGGAATCGGATGCTTAAGAAGAGTTGCATCAGCTAATGCTGTCTTAGCAGCGATAAATGAATTTTCCGCTTCTTCAGTCCATTCAAGAGGGGTTTGAGGATTTTTAGATGCACGAGAACGTTTCTTTTTGTTTGTGTGACCTTCTAAAAATTTTATTAGGGGTGCTAAAATGTGGGCTGCTTTAGGAATGAATCTACGATAAAAATTATACATTCCTAAAAATCTGCGCAATTGTGTTATAGTATTAGGTCTGGGAAACTTTTGAATAGCATCGACTCGATCAGGAAGGGGTGAAATACCTACGCTGGAAACTTGAAATCCAAGAAATTTTAAACTATCCACTCCGAAATTACTCTTTGAAGGTTTAATTGTTAAGCCATAATAATCAAGTCTTTCAAAAAGTGCACGAAGATGAGTAGTATGTTCTTGAATATTTTCAGATGCAATTAAAATATCATCAATAAATGCATAAACACCTTTTAAACCACGAGTAACTTCATCAATAAATCTTTGAAAAGTACTAGCCGCATTGCACAAACCAAACTGCATCCGAGTGCTTTCGAAGAGACCAAATGGAGTACAAATAGCAGTTTTATGTATATCCTCGGAAGCAATCGGTATTTGGTGAAAAGCTTTAACGAGATCAATGTGAGAAAATATTTTTGCCCCATGTAGTTCACTTGTGAAATCGAGAATGCTAGGAATCGGATATTTATCCTTTTTAGTTTGAGCATTTAGTGCTCTAAAATCGCCAACAGGGCGCCAATCATTGCTTTCCTTTTTAGGAACCATATGCAATGGGGAAGAATAATTACTGCTGGATGGGCGCATATGGCCTAAATCCAGCATGTGCTGAAATTCCATTTTCGCAATTTTTAACCTGTCTGGAGCCATGCGACGTGGTTTAGCGCAAACAGGTGGTCCAAAAGTATCAATATAGTGAACTACATTATGTTTAACTGTTTGGTCTGCACAAGGTGGTTTTACAATATTTGGAAAATCATTCAACAATTTAGAAAAATCATTATCAATAACATGAGTTTTAATAGAGAAAATATTAGAGTTTCTAACAATACAATTACAATTTAATTTTGTAGAAGTATCAAATAAACTACGATTTCTTAAGTCAGGTTTTATATTGAAATAATGTAAGAAATCTGCACCAATAATAGCATTAGACACATTACAAATAAAAAATGCAAAAACAAAATTTCTTCTTAATCCTAAATCTAATGACATTAATTTACGGCCATACACTTGAATGGGTGTACCGTTCGCAGCAATAAAAGTTTGCACTGGAGTAGATTGTTTTTGAGTTTTATTAGCGGGAAGGATTGAGCAATCGCTTCCGGTATCAACAAGAAAACAAATGTTAGATTTACGATCGCGAACGAAAAGGCGACAGGAAGTCGAAGGCAAGGCATAAGTCGCCGCTACTCCTGCCCGTTCAAGTTTCCCTGGAAAGAACAGGGCTGAATACATTTTCTTGCCTTTTCGGCAAATTTATAATGATACCAACATAAATTTGATGCTGTTGGCTTAGGGCTTTTCCCGCGATTGCGAGAATTGAAACGATTTCTAGAAAAACTTCTCGATCGTCGAAGTTCTTTCACTTCCTGCCGTAAAAATTTTAACTCTTTGAGGAGTTCCGATTCACTACAATTATCAGAATTGGCACTAGAATATTTTGATGCAGCACTTACCTGTGCAGGTGTTACCTCTAAAATGCGATCAGCTACTTCTGAAGCTTTTTGAGCTGTGAGAGGTTGAATACTTGCAAGGATATATTGAACATTGGGCGGTAACTGCTGTAGAAATAATTCCAAGAGAAGGGAATCTGCCACATTGTGCGATTCTGAGCGTCGCTGCATCACACGAAATAATTCCGATGGCTTTCTGTCTCCTAGCTGTTCTCCGGCTAAAAGTCGGCGAATTTCCTGGCTTTTACTTTCACCGCATCGGGCAATGACTTCCTCTTTCAATTTAGAATATGGATTTGTGCTTCCAGGTGAAAGAATTACGTCTCGAACGGCCATTGCCGCATCGGGAGACAAATGCGCTACGCAATAATTATATTTAGTGCGTTCGTCGGTTATCGGCTTTGGAATTGCCAGTTCGAAGGTTGATTCGAGCATTCCGAACCATAATGCGGGGTCTGATGAAACAAAAGCTGGAATTTTAACAGCCGAAATATCCTCCATATTTATGGAAAGCACAGGCAGCGTTAAAAAAAATTATTTAAAGTTAATTTTTTTTAAATTTTACATTCAAAGAACGCGGGTCACCATTTTAGGAGGATGTGTGTTGGAGTGGTAAAGTAAAAAAATGGCAGGATTATAAAAAAATAAACTTTATTTCCAACACAACAATCAAAATAAAATGTTCGGATATATATATATTCCCTTCGTCAGAGGGAATTCTGGGAGGACAGAAGAAATGCCAGAAGACATTTCTTCGGACCAATGAGATGCAAGGGATCAAGAATCTACACCGTTAGTAAGAATCCGAAATGATGATTAATGGTGATTTATGATGATCCGATATTATGAAAGTACACTACAGCCGGGTCACCAATGAAGTGGCGTACCAGGTACCTTTGGATCCGAAGCCGAGTAACTTATCCACTACACCAAAATGATCACCGTGGTGTGGAGGTAGTTACTGGCTTATATAGATGGTACCGCTACAGACCCTTGCTACTTTCGTTGTTGTTGTCCTCGTCTTCTTCCGTTTCATCGTCGACAGGGTCGAATTCTTCTTGCACGGAAGTCACAATCTCGTCATTATTCAGCATTTGAAATCCCCAGTCTTCTGCATCGCATGCCATCCAGGTTTCTATATAAAACAAACTCAACAAAAGAGCATATATACACCCCTCACCCGGAAACAAACTGACCTAATATTCCGCGCAGATGTTTTCCAAATCACACAACTGAAATTCTCCAAATGTCCTCACCTTGGGTTTTCCCGTCACTTTTGGCCTCACGCGAAACAACTGCTGAGCATTGCACTGTTCGAAAACGTATCCGGACTTTGGTTCGGATATTTGACGCTCCAGATAATAAACGTTCGGATAAATGACGTTCTACTGTAGTACGAAATTCCCAGTTTTTCAGAAAATATATCCGAAAGTAACAGTCGATGGTTAAAATTATTAGGATTTTAATCTTACTGAGGCCCTTAAGGCGTCTCTAACTAAAGCCTCTTTATTCAATGCTGATGTGCGTAACAGCGAGTATTGTCAACCGTAATGACAGAACTCAATGCTCTATAACTTCATCGTTTACCTCACCTCACAATAACTGTATTTTCAATCACATTGTACTGTGTGTTATTTTTCTAGCAAATATGGTTTTGATGTTATTGCCCTTTGTGATGTTGAATATAATAATAATAAATTGCCCAAGTGCATTTAATATACGGCCAATATCCAAAGTAAAATTTTATTTACTGAGATATATCAGAATGATGTGTTACCCTTTCTTTTACCAAAGAGTAGTTGTCTTCATGACGGAAAAGTAAAAAACTATTATATTTTGTGGCAATATATATCAAAATAAATGCAAAGAATGTATTTAAGAGGTATCCGAACACGTTCAGAGTACTTATTTAAAAATAGCATACTAAAACATCATAAATAATTTTTTAGGCATCAATAGCGACAAATATTGATATTTAAACAGCAATACTTAAAATAAATTATTCTAATTTTACAAAAATCACAACCATAAGGGTAATTTTAGCAATTTTTTAAAAATTATTTAAGCAGTTAGAGAGAGAAAAAATAATAAACTTGTATCAAAATAAAATAATATCTAGGAGTGTACTAAAATTTTAATGTTTTATTAAAATATGAACATTTTAGAGCTGATAGAATAACAATTCTAAGAAATGTGACACATTAAAATAACATATGATAGCTCAAAAAATATTCACACACTAAAGAGTAGTTTTTATACCTTCCTAGAAAGTAATAAACGTACAAGTTCAAAAAGTTTTAGAGACATACATTTATAATATTTTGATTTTTCGCCATGACAGATTTTGAACAATTTATAAATATCCATTTCTGGTAGATTAGATATCCTCTTCCAATTTTTCTAATTTTGTTGACAAAGTGAGAGAGAGTGACATTAACGTCACACTAAAATAACTATTTGAAGTCCCTTGAACGCCAGTCTTAGGATATACAGTCAATCACAAAAGTCTACATACACCCCCCAAAACACACAGATCTAGCACGATACTTCTATTTTCGAAAATACAACTTTATTTTCGTAATTATCATAGATAATAATTCATATCTAATAAAGAAAGTTAGGAATATATTCATTAAAATATTTCAAAAATAAACAAAATCTGAAATTATATAGTCACAAAAGTCTACATACAGGTACAGAACAACACAATTTTCAATAATTAATAAGCAAAAATGTAATGTTAATATTTTGTAGGACCTCCCTTTGAAGCAATAACTGCCTGCATTTGGTTTGGCATTGACATAACAAGATTCTTCGTCATCTCAGGTGAAATTTGGGCCCAGGCATGTTCTATGGCCTTCCTCAGAGTTTCCTTGCTGGTTTTTGCTTGTTGTCGAACTCTTCTATCAACTTCCTCCCAGAGGTGTTCGATGGGATTAAGGTCCGGCGACTTTGGCGGTGAATGCCGTTGTTTAGGCGTGTGGTAGAGCAACCATTCCTTAACAATGTTAGCTGTGTGCTTCGGATCATTGTCTTGTTGAAAGACAAAGTTGCTCCCAAGTCCTAATTTTTGGACCGATGGGTGTAGATTGCTTTGAAGAACCTTTAAGTATCCAAATTTATTCATGTTGCCATCGATGAACACCAAATTGCCCACTCCAGTTGCCGCCATTGCGCCCCAAACCATCACACTACCTCCGCCGTGTTTCACAGTTGGAGTCAAATTCTCGGGGTTCATTGCTATGTTTTTTTTCCTCCAGACTTTTCCGCGGCCATCACTTCCAAACACGTTGAATTTGCTCTCATCGGTGAATACAACTGTTTTCCAAAAGTCAAAATCCTTGTCAATGTGTGTAGAAGCAAAATCAAGTCTCTTCTGTTGGTTCACAGATGAGATGAACGGTTTACTTCTGGAAACTCTGCCATTATAACCGCCTGATCGAAGAATTCTACGAACAGTTTCTGTATGTACTTTCTTTCCATTTGCTGTTGCAATTTGATCCGCTAATTTTGGAGCACTAATTTTCGGATTTTTCTTCACTTTTCTTACTATGGCTCTTGCATCACGATCACTTAGCTTGTGTGGACGACCACATCGAGATTTGTTGAGCACATTTCCACGCATAACGTAATTTCTATTGATTGTTTGCACAGTTGACCGAGGTTTTTTTACAATTTTGGAAAAAGATTTCTTTTCACCTTTCAACTTTACGATAAGATTTCGAAGTTCTAAAGATGTTTCCTTTCCCTGGCTCATTTTGTTGAAGTTACAATGTTGAAATATCGCGGAAAATGAAGATTAGAATATAGAACAACATATGTCACCTCAAACTAAGGTGATCTTCGAAAAAAAATTTGTATGCAAAATTCTTATTATCAGCCAATCGAGTGTATGCAGACTTTTGTGACGTGACAATCGCTACACATTTCACAAAATTTCCCAGTAATTATTATTTTTGAACTTTTTTATTGTGAAAAGCATATTTTTTCACTGAAATTGAAAGATCGATATAATTTTTCAAATTGAAACTTAATCAGTTTTAGAGATAACCCTATCTTGATAGGTGTATGTAGACTTTTGTGACTGACTGTATATTTCGTTCTCTTTCAAACTTGTAACACAGAAAGAGCACATGTGCTACATTTTCCCTCGCCACCAATATCACAATCACAGGAAGATGAAAATTCTTTGAAGGTTCTTTTTTGGGGCTCCTTAAAGTTTTGTGATTTTTTTATTATACATTTTGGGATCTATGTACATCCATGTATAATAACTTTGTGTGCTGCCAAATTTTTTAAAGCTATTAATTATACTCTGAGAAATGAATAAAACTCAGAACCGGATCATTCGGCTGTTTTATAGAAATAAACTAAGGGTATTAGTGGTATATATGTTTAACTTATTCTTTCGTGGGTATATGGAAGTGTATTATATATAAATAGGTAAAATTCTTTTAAATTTATTGTATTGTTACTTGCCGCCAAACTTTGAAATTGTTAACAGAGACTTCTAAAGACTTCTTGAAGCCCTGGGCCACTACATAAATCTAGGAATTTTCTATGATCCTTAAAATTAGATAATATACATATAGCATACTTTGTCAAATACTCGTACTACAAGCAATAACCCGAAACAAACAAATGTACATGACTTACACAGTGGCTTAATGTACACCCCCGCCACCCCTAAATTGCGGGGAGCCCAAAGCCTGGCTAATACCGAGTACGTATCCTTTGTAAAATCCGATTTCGGGCCTAAAACCTGACTTTGCAGTGGGGCCTTAATGCTCTCCGTTCCATCACTGGACTTACAATAGCTCAAATTGGATTTTCAGTGTATAGTGGTAGACCCAGGACTATACCTGGACGACTATATAACATAATAATATAGTCTTGCCACTGGCCAGCTGACATATAATCCGAAATTCTCTGTTTTCTGGAGAATACAACCGGAAATAACATTTGACTGTTAAAATTATTCGAATTAAGTCTCAGTCGAAAAGGAAACGTGGCCCCTCTGAGGTGGAGGCCCTGGGCCCATGCCTTAGGACGTCCCTGATTGTTAAAAGTGTACCGCAACAAAAACTACAAGAAAAAAAGTTGAGAATCAAAGACATCGTTCTAAGCTTAACAGTTTTATAATTAGTAAGCTCAGAAAAAAAATTTCTGAATAATTTACAGCGAAAATATCTTAACTTTTAATTTTTTCCCCCATTCTTTTGCAGATTCTTTGAATGTTCTATGGTCTAAAGTGTTACAAACTGAAGAAAGTATTACTTTCATCATTATTCTTGAATTTTACAACTTTTAAATCTGCCGAAAAGCCTCTCAACATACTAAGACAAACTCAAAAATGGATATACGTGCTTTTCGTACCGAAACGAAATTTGTTGCAGCTAAAATATTTTTCATATCGTTGGTCGTATTAGTAATAGCTGAATTTTTCCATGTTCATGATTGTAGAAATGTATTAATACGCATTTTGATTTTATACTTAGGATATATCATAGTGGCTGACAGAGAATTCTATTACTTCATTCGAAATAAATTGAGCAACTGTATCATCATATGGGTCTTTGATTTGTTATTTGCTGTTTTACCAGAAGTTTTTGTATATGCTCAAGTTGTTTTTACTTTTACTTATTTCCTTGCAATTTTAGCCAATGTAGATGAAATCGCATTCGAACATCCACTTTTGTCTGTAGTTTTGTAAATAAACTTTCTTTTAAATTTGAACTTTCAAATTATTTGGAATTACGTATTATTTATAATAGGTACACTGCATTAGAAAAAATTAAACTGAAACTTTTAACAAAATTCGAAGTAGACAGTTATGAGCCCATATGAGTTGACCTGATCTCTACGAGTATAAAATAGGCCATTGATAAATCCATCTGTCCACAGCAAACCTATAACTTATGTCAGTTTTGTACATATTTTACAAAATGGGTTTTTAAACTACAATTACGTGTATATTTTGTATTCTTGAAGTATAAGGGAAAAACAAATATACATCAAACGATCAACACTTCTCAGTTGGCCTACCCTCTGTTTGTCTATTATTTACATGGATTCGCCTATGTAAAGCTTACACACCCTCTGTCCCAAATTAGTGGCTGCGTTTAAATAATTTTGCGCGAATATTGATGTTGATAAATGTATGATTTTTAAAAAGCATTTTTTAGAGATTTCAAGTTGCTATGCTGCTATCAATCACCAACACATACCTTATCAAGCATTCTCTTCTTCCCTCCTTAAATTAGTTTAAAATATCCAGCGTTTACACACTCTTAAGCCAGGCTCCATTTTGTAAGGACTCTACAATCAGTAATCACATAAAATTATCTTCTAGTAAATAAATCGTGACTTCATTAGGAAGGAAATGATTTTTCTGGTGTATTGATGGTAGAGTCCTTACAGAATGGGGCGTGCGAACCCTGTAAATTTGCATCGAAAAATTTTTCCCACAGAGTCTACATTTGTGGAAAGTAAAAAATTAAAATTAAAATGCAAGGTTGTGTGATAATTTTAATCGAAAATAAGACAATTTTAAATGTTATTTTTTAAGAAATTTCTTGCAAATAATTCGATTTCGAGATTACATGCCAGGTTTCGCGGAAGGTTTTGATGACGAAGTTTTTCGTTATTGGAGATGGTTTATTTTGTACGAGTTTCCTCGGCCTAATACCATAATGTTTTCCACACACACACACATGCCCGTTTGTAAGGTTAAAAATATTTTTTGAAGCTTTTCTATTTCTGTATTTTGAAAAGCGGCTTTAACGGCATGAATTAAGTTTTCGATATTCTTTGTGGGCATCCCATGGTGCAACGACTGTATTACGTTAAAAAATTCAAGATCAAGTACATTTAAATCTTGACTATTTGGAGGTTGACATTGTACTTACAAATTCTGTCCATCTTTTAAACATTCTACTGTGATACCCCATTGCCAGATGAGGTTTTCTACCTAAATGTAGTAATTAATTTGAGACAAAATGTTTTACCTAAATGCAACAACTCATTTAGGACGGGGAAGTAATATTTTAAGCCTGAAATATTGCTTTAAATATAAAAAAAAATTCTATTACAATAAATATATGCAATAATCAATGAATTACTTGTGAGTAGGGAGAAAACTATCCCTGTATTTGATTACAATCAAGAACATAAGTATTTAAATATAGGTACTTTTCCAACCCATAATTCAAAATTACACTGCGTTGCAATGGTTCATTTAAGTTTTAAAACTTTTTTATAACTTAAAAGTTTAGTTTTTGATATTTAAAAATTTTTGTAGAGAGAAATCTGTGTAAAGATATTTACAGATTTGCATGGCTTTCGGTAGTTTTAGGTAGGGCTATCTATATAAATTAAACAAAAACATGTTTCGAGATTTTTTTTTTGCTTCCAAAATTCATTGAAAGCAAATTATTTAGCTGTTTTAATAATACTGCAACTGCATTATGAGGGAGAAAATATCAACGCTTTGGAGGTATAAGGCCCTTGTTTTTAAATTGCATCGATGCATAAGGTAAAGAAAAAAATGCAAAATGAAGTCGAAAGAAAGTTTCACAGAAATATTTGATCATTATAGAATTCATATCCAAAATAAGAATGAAGGTGGTGGAGAAAAATCTGCTGGATTTCATATTTTAAATTTCGTTAGGATTTTTTTACCTTGGCCCGTCGTAATAGTTTTCCAAAGAGGTATTCAGCAGTTAAAATGTTATAAAAACAAGCAGAATTAATAGCTTATGTTATGATGGATTATTTTATAAAAAGCACTGCTTTTAGATTGTGACAGAATTATATTAAATCAGATAGACTAATATCAGGGGAAAAAATCCGTTAGACAGTAATTCCCAAATGAACAAACTAACAGTGAATTTGCATACACACACCTGGACTAAATGCAAACCCAATTTTTCAGTGCTCAGACCAATTTGTCGTTTTTGTTTCAATGGTTCAGTGTTCGGAATATATATGGTGCAAATAATCATTTAGGAATAACTCAAACTTTTTAATTAAAACTAGGACGTAACAAACAAGAATAGATATTTACACGTAAGAACATTGAAAAAAGTCTTTGCAATTTAAAATCTAATTAAATCAATCAGTAAAACCAACAGCTTTTTTCTATTATGTGTCAAAAACACATAACAAATTCGAATTCCAACAGTCAACTACAGAATTCTTACATCTAGATTCATGTGAAAAAGAGGATGACAACATTTGCAACAAAACTTATAACCAGGGCTTCGAACCGGAACTGAACCGAAAACCGGAAAAAACCGTTATTTTGGTCGGAACGAAAACCGCGGAACTGAACCGAAAAAAAAATTCGGTTTATTTCGGTTCGATATATCTTCAGTCATTTTGTTACTGTTGCCCTTTTATGAATATTTTCTAATTTAATGTCAACTTTATAATTATCATTACATGTATACTGCTTCTCGATTTCCTATTTTGATATTCACTAGTATTTTTCTGTTTCAGTTTCGCATGAAACTACTTGTAGAAGGCATATTTAATTCAGTTGATTAAACTAGAAGTATAGATGATTTTTTAAGAAAAATATCGAGTTATATTTTATTTTTCACATCTCAGCATGCGATCATCCACGGATGTTTGTATAGACTGTTTAGATCAGGGAGGAGTAAATAGACAGGAGAGGCCCTAAGTGACGTAGCATGAAGCATCTATCAAATCTTCTGCGCATCAAATGGGTGTTTGGTAATGGCGGCGATTCAAATGTTTCGTAATAGTAGTATTTCATTAGGCGATTTTTACGTCAATCATTGATGTCATCATCCATCACTCCGCCCCCAAATGAATCGGGCTGGCCAGGGCTTCGAACCGGAACTGAACCGAAAACCGGAAAAAACCGTTATTTTGGTCGGAACGAAAACCGGACTGAACCGATATTAATTTTTAGTTGAACCGGAACGAAAACCGGAACAAAAAAAATTACGGTTCGAAGCCCTGCTTATAACATCAAACGATTAAATATCAGTAAAAAAAAAATAAATAAACAATAAGAAAAATTAAGTTTTATAAATTATTAAATCAAAGCAGACGATAATAGTATGAAAAAGAGAATAATTTGCAACATTAAATAGAAATATTAAAAATAATTTCACAAGGAACATATTTCATAACATACTTTGATTTATATTCAAATCTACATCAAAACTGCGTTATTTCTTTTTTATACATGTGGCGGGTAGAGCCATAGTAGACTGTCAAATATTACGAGTTATCGCTATTTCTCATTACTTTTTACGCAGCTCTCATTGCCATATTTCATCTGACACAATGATATCGATTTGACATCTATCCATTGAGAGAAATGTTTGGAGTTAGAAGAGTTTTCTTTTTACTGCTTTTAGTAGCGTTATGGATTTCAAAAATAATAATAATCCTAAGTAAAATCTTGATTTTTACTTTCTAATCTTGATAAGTAAAAAATTCATCATTCACCAGCTGAAGAAATGATTAAATCTAATTTTGTAAGCTTAAAATATGTCAACATAATTAATTCACTACTAAGTGGCTTAAATTATTTTGTTGATATTATTAGAAAACACAAAATATAAAAAGCTCTCGAATATTCATCATAAAAATTAGATATTTTAAATTAAATTGTCCAAATGTTTTAAGCTAAGCAAAAAAAGTTAATAAAATTCCAATAATTACTCAGCTCATTGTTAGGAATCCCCCCCCCCCACTTATTTCGAAAAATAACCAAACAAAAATAAATAAATTATCGAGGAAAGGGCCTTAAATATCCCTTAAAAGCCTCAAACCCCAAGTCACATTTCAAATTTAGACAGAATCTCCGATAATAAAATGACTTGGAAGAACAAGCTTAGCGTGAACTGTCACTTTTCACTAATGTAGATGGTAATATTGAATTCAAGGTCGCTCCGTTTAAACAAGGAAGTTTTTATTTCACGGCGAACTCTTAGTAGCATACAGATTTGCTTGAAGAATAATAAAATAACTATTTTGAGCCCAATGATGACAATCAAAACGTACTTCTTACATACTTTTAAACAGTAATTCTTTAATCATTTTTATAATGATCATTTGAAAAGTATATGCAGCAGATAAGATGGATGAGAATATAATTCAATTCTGTAAACAAATCCATTAATTTTCGTGACTTGTTAGGAACACATTAAATTCACTTCATTTTTTCCTTTAGCTTATACATTAATTCTGGGGTGGGCAATTTTTGTCTTGACAAGCGGGCCACATTACGGGTACGGAGAACCCATCTTCTTACAATTTGTTTAATAAAATGGTGGCATTTTTTCAGTTTATTTATTGTGCTTATTTTATATTGTCTATAGCTGCACACACACAAGCACATTTAATTTTAGAATCAGTTTAATGAGATACATGTAACCCCTATCATACCTTTCAACAATATTGTTTTTTTTTTTAAATCAGGAGTGAGATTGCTAGTTGAAATTCTCATCACAGGCTGCAAGGTTATGTCACCCACAACTTGCATCTACAGTAGAACGTCGTTTATCCGAATCAATTGGGACCGGACACCGTTCGGATACGCGATTTTTCGGATAACCGAATGTAATCCATGCAGTATATGAAACCGGACACTATACGAATTTTAAAAATCATCACTGGCGGGAAACGAGCTTAAAGAAAAAGCAGAACAGGTGCAAAATGTCGCAATTTTACCTTTATTGTGAAGAATAATCACTAATTTTTTGCTGTACCATTGTACACCTTCGAATTTTTGCTGCAAGATCTCCGATTCTCTTCAGCAGCAGTAGTTGAGTAGGACAGCACTCTGATTGTTGTTCGTACCCTCCATAGCTGTCTCTAACGCAGAAACGAGTAAGCATTTGCTACTATCGTTGTTGTCCTCGTCTCCATCCGTTTCATCGTCAACAAGGTGGAATTCTGCTTGCACGGAAGTCACAATCTCGTCATCATTTAGAATTTGAAATCCATTGTCTTCTGCATCGCATGCCATCCAGGTTTCTACATCAACAAAAGAGCTCGTACACACCCCTCACTTGGAAACAAACAGATCTAAATATTCCGCGCAGAGAGAGAGAGAGATGTTTATTAAATCACACAACTGAAATTCCCCAAATATCCCTCACATTGGGGTTTCCCGTCACTTTTAGCCTCACACGAAACAACTGTTGAGCATTGCACTGTTCGAAAACGTCTCCGGACTTTGGTTCGGATATTTGATGCTCCGGATAAACGACGTTCTACTGTATATTTATCCTTGTTGATCTTCACGCAAGAAAAAACTTTTCACACACTAACATATGTCGACTAAAATGTAAAAAACAATTTCCCTGCAAATTTCTTTATGCATAGAAATTTTTCAGCTGACAAAGATTTGAAAATGTTAGTGTCATAGAGTATCTAACATTTTCTTCCCACTATGATATGGCTTCAAGTCAATAAGTTCACGCTGTAGCTCCTCAGGTGCTATATCATGTCAACAGTAATGGGATAAAGAGAACAAACCGAACTTACGCTCAAATTTCTTTAAATTCTGAAATCTTGCGATCTCGTTCTCCAAATTCTGCTGATCATCTCTTAGTAGAAACACCTTCAGTTACTTTTTTACCCCATCTTGTGAAAAATAAAAAACGAATCTGTGATCGAGCACGGGAAAGAAATCTAGGTTCAAAGCGGATTTTTCGACTCTTAGCAGGCCGAATGAAAACTCTTAGCGTGTCGAAAGTTGCCCACCCCCGGATTAGTATATATAATTAAGTTTTAATCAACATTTTTGTGTAGCACGCATATATTAATTTATTTTATATTGTTTTATTTGTAAATGAAATTTAATGCAGTATTTTTTTAAATTTGTAAGATAAACATCACTAAAAAGCATAATTTAAAGGTAAAATAAACAGCCAGTATGGTTTAGTTTTTTTAAAGAAAAATGCTTTTTGTTTACAAATAGCACTGATTTAAAGCAATTTTTTGTGTGTTTATAAAATATAAAATTTATATGATTTTACAGATGAATAAGTTAAAAAATGTACGGTGTCTAAAAGATATGGCTATACTTTAAAAAACGAATTTTTTCCCCTAATGGGGCTGAGCATTGATATTTGAACCTTTGCAGACCTGGTACATTCCCCAGGATCTAGTATAACTTTTTAGAGCGGCAACAATTTCCAGTTGTAATTTGGACGCCCAGTTTCCTCCCCAGAGGAAGGCACCTGAGTTCTGACGATGCGAACATGTACTAGGATTTAATTTTATCGAAAGCACCCAAGCCAAACACATTCAAGGGATCTTTTACATGCCGTATAATCATATGACATGGCCACTGTCAATTTTCTGCATCAAGAAAATCCACCGACTTGGGCCGGGGTCGAGCCCGCAACCTTGGGTGTAGAAGGCCAGTGACAAACCAACCACGCCACCCAGCCCTTTATTTAGTATTAATTCAAAATTGAAAAAATAAATATCTTCATTTACGGTTTTTAGGGCCGTAGGTAGCCTAGTGGTTAGAATATCGGACTCCAGACCGGAGGGCCTGGGTTCGATGCCCGATGCCACTAAATACCACCGAGAATAGACGGAGTACGTGCTCGTTAAATGAGTGGGTCCGAAAGTCTTTTAGGCGGTCGCAGCAGAAACCACGAGTGCAGGGGGCTGGGGAATATTTCCCTCCCCTTTAGTTCCATGCCAAAATTGTGGAGGTGGAGATAGGTGGTGTCGCCATCTATCGTTAAGAAGTTCAACCTGTCTCACAGGCAATGACAACTTTCATTCCTTCCCTGGGAAAGGACACGACAACAACATTTACGGGTTTTTTTTTACATTCTACAAACAAAAGATTAATATTTTTGTCTGATAAAAACGCAAGCTAGATGGAGAACTGTTCACATTTTGCAACATTCTAGTTTCAAAATGTATTCACCACAAGAGCAAACGCAAGCTGTAGAAGGCTTTGTCGAATTTAAACTTGCAACATACGTACAGTGTAAATGAGGCACCTCCACACTAAAAATTGGAAGTGAGAAAGAGTATCCTGGTTGATTTGTGGAAAGAGGAAGTCCAATACCGTGGCCGCTAGATGACTAAATATATCACCAAGTAGGAATAAGTGAAAAACTTTGTTTTCTTCTCCCCAATCTATGACACAGAAAAATGGATTGCAGCAGTCATTCAGGGCATTAATCTGCAATGCTTCATAAAATGTGGCCAGAAATGTATCGATTCAATGCTTTGCGGGCACATAGAAATTGTGCAATAAAACACTGTAAAAAGAAACTTTTGTACTTGTTTTATGTTCAGTCTTTTTTTACCCATTGCATCACTGTTTTTTTAAAAAAATTACCAACCCTTCTTTAAAACTAATGTTATGTTGTAAGAGTTCTAAGAATTTAGACTGTAGAATATAGCTATGCCAGAATATAGTTTTAATACTCGTATGCGTTTTAGGAAAAAAATGAGTTTAAGTACTGCACAAAGAAACCTTAATGATACAGTATCTTGGTGGAAAAAGGTTGAAAGGCTGTAATATATTAACCTTTTTCTGACGATGTACTGATCAATGGAAAACATTGTAGAGACGGGTCTATCACATATGTATCCTCCCCAAATGTCATCAGTAGCTGGGTGATTGCACTGGTTAATCGCGTTTTTCGTACTGGTTCCACAGATTTGCCCATCCATACAGAAAAGTGTACTGAACGGCTTGCCATTCAATAAGGGTGGTGCATATGACACCCCGTTGCAAGAGGGTTAAGAACAAGGAAGTATTTTTTCTAATAAAATCATTTAGAATAATAGTTACAATTTTAATTTCACAATTGATTTAAAAATATTACATGATGATACCAAATGATTTACTCTTTTCAAACTTATAAATTTTTTTCAAAAAAAGGTAATTATTTGAAGAATATTTTACATTTTTTATTATTTTTCCATTGTAGGATTTCATTTATTGCTTGCTACAACATACAGTTGAACTAACTATCATATTATATCAAAGTAATTTTCTATTTATACAGTGAAAATCGTTTAAAATAAAACTGAAGGGAACTAAAATATTATTTTTGTGTTAAAGGATATTGCAAAAAAAGTCACAGATTCAACGGAATTAAGTTTCTTAGAGCACATTTTAGTTACATAGATATGTATAAATGCATGCATTTAATAAAAATCAATGATACATTAACATTCACAATGAAATTTAATACCAAATTTTCAAGGTCTTGGAAAAACAAAACATTTATTGAGTTTTTGGAGAATAAACTGATATTTTTCATTGCATTGAATTGACAACATTTTCACCATTGGAATATGCATCTAAATAACTGTGAATACTTTTCATGATATTTCTTATTTTGGATGAAATGGGATCAGAAGCTGCATTACTCATTTCTTTTTTGGTGTCAGAATCCTGTATTAGTGATATTTTTCTGAGCTTTGAAAAAATTAAAAAAGGTCTTTGTCTGCCATAATTGGGGCTGTACACGCATTATCTGCATCTACTGCAATGAATTCTTCTGATAATGAACGTGCATAGCAGGTGTTTTCCATATTTTATTCATTCCCAAACGAGAAATCTTTTCATGTTTAGGGATTTTCTTTTCGTGTTAAGAGAAAAAAAAAATGTATGAAAATATGTAGCAGTTTGTTGGGACTGTTGTATTATTTTGTGTTAAACAATATTTCATCGTGAGCGTTTTTGCATTAAATGTATTTCACTGTATTACCAAACTATTTGCTGAACCAAGGATTCCCAATGGGATTCAGGTGGACCCCCATGAGGTCTATGAAAGTTTTAAAAGGGGTCTACAATATTGCAGAGGTTTATTGTATATTAGTGACATTTTCTTCTGCTTAAAAATGTTATTTAATTTTTAAGAATTGTAAGTACTAAATAATAATTTAAGATTTAACATGTATAGATATCATATAAATTTGTTTCGGGAGGTGTGATCCATACATCTATATCCATGTTAAAGAAATAAAACACAAATAGAAAAAACTACTTTATTTCAGCAATACTGATAAATATTCTTATTTAAATTCTTAACTTTTAAGTTCTTTTGTGAAATTGTTAGTATTATTATTGTTTTGTATGCCGTAAATTAATGAGAAAATTGCAAGGGGGTCTTGCATGAAGGAAATTGTTTTAAAAGGGTTAGATGTTTTAAAAAGTTTGTCAACCCTGTGTGTAACGAATTATTACAAAAACTGATTACCACATTTTTTAAAATAAGTTACAGAATTAGCTTTATTAGATTTTACTTTCTTTTATATATAATCAGTTAACCACCATTTTTACTTTAAAAGAGTAATTTAGAATAGATTTGAATTGTTTATCTGAAAGTCTGCAGAAACCTACAAAACTAGAAAGTTTTTTTTTAATCCTTCACCCGTCTTCGGCATCTCTGCCATTAGTCGAGGAGCAGCCCAATAAAATGATGACGAAGCATAAAAAGAATTAAATTTGTCTCCGTAAAGTTGTCTACAAAAAACTTTAAAATAATAGGGCAGTGTCTGAGGTGGTCACCATCCATTTCACCCTGGTTGCACAGATGGCACCAAGCAGAATCCTTTACTCCAATGCGATGTAAATACCTTTGCAAGTAGTCATGTCCAGTAAGTAAAGGAAAGCACGCAACTCCAACAGGTCGAGGCAGGGAACTGGGAACTCTACCCCATTTGTTAAGCAAGATATTCCACCTTTTGCCTGCAGCTGCTTCACCATACAAAAAGATTCTATTAATTTGCAGTTTACTGCAAATGATTCTTCTGATGTTACGCAGAGGCAAAGGAGAGTCAGGTTGGGACATGAGAAATCCCTCTTTCGCAAGCCTATCTGTTTTCTCATTTTCAGAAATGTTACAGTACTGGGAATCCACTAGAGCACAATGCTTTCTCTAGACTTCCCAAGTTCAGCTAATTTCATTCTCCAGGAATTTACTAGAGCGCTTTCATTATACCTTGAGTTTATTAGAGACAAAATGGCAGCTTGAGAATCGATAAAGAATACAATATTATGTTCAGAACAGCTTTCCATTTATCAATCGCAAATGAAACATAGCCACTATCTCACCATCAAAATTGTCACAATATTTTACAATTTATCAATTGCAAATGATAATGCCCCTATCTCACCAACAAAATTGTCCTAATACTTTCGAATTTATCAATGGCAAATGATATTGCCACTATCTCACCATCAAAATTGTCACAATACTTTCCAACAGGATAACTAATACTGAAAGCACTTGAATAGGCTCCAGCACCAGCATTTTTAATAGCATCTTCTGCTGAATGATCCTCTTGACATGGAACCATTTGTCAAGGGGATATCTGTAAACAAAACTAGAAAGTAATTCTTATCAAGACTGGTTAGTAGCTGCTTTTCACACCAGCTTTGGATATTTGACTCTATGTTAAGAATTGTTGTCTCCACATCAAATTTGAGCAATAAATATAAACGAAGAAAAGGAAAAGTAACTAAGAGACAGTAAAGATCTATATTTTATTCAGATAAAAACTAGAAACAAAACATACATATATTAATGGCCTTTTCGTTTCCAGATTGGACTCACTATTTCGTCTGGCTGCACTCTGGAGACTGTAATTTTTTCTTTAAGATTATCATCAGCATTGTATAATGCTATGAGTTCTTCAATAGCTTGATCTTCAATCTGAAAATATAATAAGATATTTAAAATTGATTGAAATGTCTTTCACATACCAGAAATTTGGTAGATTTATTTATTCTAATATCAGATAAAACTATATTTAAGTAGCCATGCAAATAAACATACCAAATGTGCATTATTATATATAATTACATATATAATAATACACAAAAAAAGTAGAGAGTATTATTTAAAAAATCTAATATTTAGATCCTAAGCACAACAATTATATTCAGCAAAAAATGTATATGCTTTTAAATTTAATAACTTCCCAAATCAGTAGGATTTTGAGTATATATCATATTTTGAGAAATGTTATGGGATAATATTATCTAAATATCATTTTCTCGTATAGTCTAGTACACTTTATTTTGCATAATTTGATTTAAAAACATAAACATAAGAAATTAAATCTGTTAAACTTCAAGTCACTCAAATTTAGGCAGCATTCTCTTTTTCTTAATTCATAAGTTTTTATCACCTATGATAAAAAAAAGAGGGGGAAAGAGTGACTTGAAATCAGACAACAGATTATTGCATTAAAAATTCTTTGACTAATTTTTGAACCAATTTTTAACTTTTAATTTGAAAGATAATAATCGTTGATCTTTGTTATTTCAAAAAGTGTATCATTAAAAAATACACCCTAATGCTTGTGTGTCATTGAGTGTTATTTTTTTTGTCTAAAAAAACTTGTTTTCTCTAACAAAACAATGAAAAATTCCTTTCACAATTGAATAATTTCCTTTCAATGATTTATTTTATTATTATTCTCAATACTTGACTAGTATTACTTTTTGGTGAAAATTCAAAAGTTTTTTTTCCCCATAAGATTTGAAAATATTAGTCAAGACAAAAAATACAGAATTTTTTTAAATGCATGAAACAAAACTAATAATAAAGCAAATATTCAAGCAAAATTGATTCTAGGTTGAAGAAAATAATTTTTACATGACACATCTATTAGATAATGTCTACCTAACTATAAAAAATAAAATGCATAAAACACACCCAGTTAAGACAAATTTATATATAACAATATGCATTTTATGGCAATGTGAAAAAAAAATATAATTGTGGATAAAAAGTAATACTGTATTTACTCTAATCTAAACCACATTATTTTTCCAGTGTTAATACTACTGAAAATTGGGTGTGGCTTAGAATCAAAGGCAAAACATTTGTTAGATGGGGAAAATTGAGTTTCCACCCCTTTCAAAGGGAAAAATGTAACCATCCATTCTAGACACTTGCATTGAGACTTAGCCCATTCTGCAGTTTATCTCCAGTATTAACTCTATCCTAAACATCATTGTCTGCTCATATTTCAAAAATTTGTTTGTATGTTCTTTTTTTCTCCTGCATGTTAAAAGAAACATCCCGGAAACACAGCAGCGCCACAGAAAATTTGACACGGATGAAAGAAATATATGTCAATAGCGTAAATAAAGCGATATAATTTTTGCTTGTAAATGTTGAACAGCTTTTAATAACTCTTTCACATTCTTCTTAATACATTCGTTTAAAAAAATGTTGCATAACAAATACATTGGATGGCACAGAAGATGACATTGTAGGGGAAAATGGGGATGGCAGCACAAATTCCGAAATCACCTGTGACAATGGGAATGACAAACCATTTTCAAAACATGATACTGACAGAGTAATTATGTCATATATGTATTTGAAAGCTGTTAACATTGGTAAAATAAATTATTACCTTATAATTTCTCAAAAACGTGGAGAGAATCAGGGGTGTAGCTTAGAATTAATAACATTTTTTCACAAAACCTTTTGGAGAATTTGGGGTGTGGCTTAGGTTTGAGTAAATACTGTAGTTAAAAGGAGCTGCCATATTTTTATTCTTAATTAAGGTTAATGTAATACATATTATATGGTGGATAGCAGTTATATGGAGAAAAAAATTATTACTATTTAGATGCTTACCTATGTGGAAAAGATGCTCTATGATATGGAGATAGTGAGAAAAATAATTTCAACATTTAATAATGCTAGAAAGAGGTTGAGTTTTCTAAAAAATGGAATACTTAATTTAGTTAGGTAATTTTAGACTCAAAACAAAATAATTCTTCAACAAAATAAAAAACTGAAAACAGAATTTATTGACAGGTGAGTGCTGAGTAGTGAATAGTACAATGTACATTGCAACATTTCATTACCCCAGCTCTTTCTCACTGCACCATAAAATCAGTCTGATATGAGCTTTTTTCAATCTTTCACTTTATCACGCACTGTAATTTCAACAGTGGGTGTGCTCTTTTAAAAAAAAAACACTTAACACTAAAGAAGCTGTTAAATGTTCCCGATGTTTTTCTAATAAATATATCGTAGGTGTCATCTCAATGTAATAAATGTTAAAAAATATTAAAATACCTGTTTTTTTCAACAAAAATAACTTTGACTTATTAGAATAAAAAAATCTGAAGTACCTAAACTTCATTACCCTCATGCCAGAATTGATACAAAAAATTTTTAATGTATCTTCCCCTTCCTTTAAATACAAGAGAACATCTTTTTCCACACAGGGGGTAGGTTTAGAAGTTCTGAAATTATTTTCGATTCACCATAATGTATAATATTAAAAAAATGAAACATTTAAAAATACAAAATTAAAACATTCTTTTTATACACTGAACAATGCAATATTCTTTTTAAACAGAACAAAAGTAACTAATTCTTTAGTAATTTTATGATCATATTTATCCAAAATCAATTATTTCATAAAGTTTGTGTAGAAAATATAAAAATAAAAAAATTAACTAAACTAAAACTAACTACAACAAAATAAAATGCTACCCTTACATTTAATATGTGCAATGGTTTAGTTTTAATATTAATAGCTCTGTGTTGCTTTTTTTCCTCAGCTAATTGAATGTCATGCAAACTTATAACAATATCTTGTGGGCTTGAGGCACAAGAATTAATATTGTCCATTGGCTTGGATTTTTCACCTGCAGTTGACAAGCCTTTCAATGGAGTGGAAAAATCTCTGAAAGGAAATCATTTATTAATACTTTAAAATATGTGATGGATTATGTAACAGTTAAAATTTTATTTTTATATAAGTAAAATCTCTCAGGATTTTCATCATTTTTTTTCTTTCAAGCTTGACATTTGATTTGAGAAAAACATAAAATTAACCTCTTAATGTGTATAATAAAGTTGTTTTGATCATGCTAAACTAGCCAAAATGTGCACAGTTGAAATGATTCGAGCATTCATATTTTTTTCATAGCTTCACTCAAATATAAGCGATTGTGTCTGCACTTGCTGGACTACTTGTGATCCCCCATCATGGATTTTGTAAATTTAGACAAAGTTAATAGTAAATTTAGATAAATATTATAAAAAGTATTTTTTCAGTTGCTAGACATCAGCATTTAGAATGCATATGTTTTGTATAAAAAAAAATTGAGGTGAAAAAAATTTAGATTTCAGAATCAAATTAATAGAAAGACATACAAAGCTATCATAACGATACATATATCATAAAAAAATTGGGTAGGCTAAATTCTTCTGGAATTCTACAACTAAAATAATGCAATTTCCCCAGTTTTGTTCCACCAATGAAAAAAGAAGCTCCTACAAGATACTGCAAGGTGTGTTCTGCTAAAAGAGATAGCAAAGAAAAAGGAAAATAATCATTATATGGGTAATAATTGATATGTTACGCTATGTGCTGCCTCTTGCTTCCAAATATATCAAGCAGAAGAAAATTTTGAATAATTTTTTTAAATAAGTACTAGTATTATTTCTTTTGAAGAAGTATATTCAAATATTTGTACTGATAAAAAAATGTTTTTTTTTTTAGAAACAGCAATTGGAAAAGGAAGATAATAAAAGTAGATGTACATGCAAAGATGTCAATGCCAAATTTTGCCAGATTGCAAAAATAGGCTCTTTTCTGTAATGTGGATCAAAATCCAAAATAAAAATAAAAATTTTGTACTTTTTTTGCATTTTATTTTCAAAATAAGTGTGCATAAAGGGGTTAAATAAGTGTTGACTTCTTTTTAATTCAAGTCACATTACAGTAAAACCTTGAAATATGATCAAGTAAAGAAGACAACTGTTCAAGCGAGCTTAGAATTATAAGGTTTTCATTTGCACCACTAAAGCAAGACAACTTCGTAGTCTAATGGAATTTAACACTCAGCATCATTCATTATTTTGATAATCATGAAAATGTATGACTACCAATCATCAGGACTATTGCAGCCCTAAAAGTATGCAATATAGTGTTACGAATTTTGTATACAATAATGTAAATAATTTGTATTTGGATGTGCAATGCCATTATATTACTCTATGCTATATTTATTTCATGTTAAAGTTGTAATATTCACAAGCAACGCCGTCCCTTACGTTATAATGGCGATTCAATGGGAACTTGGCAAAATATTGGCGATAGAGCCAAGTTGGCATCATTTTTGGCGAGTTCGGGACCCTCTGGATTCTTCTAGAAATTAGTAGATAAATCCACTAATTTCACGATCTGTGGTGCGAGCGCATCTTTTCCAGAAATTTCGGTCCCGGATATAAATAGAGTGATACTCGCCGCAAGAGTCAGTCTGGTTTCAGCCAGCGAGTAGCAAGTCTGATTTCAACCAGCGAGTAGTGAGCATTGTTTTGATTAGCAATTAGTAGACTTGCCTTGAACTTGATCAGCTCGGCTGTGCTTGTGAATAGTACGTGTATTTTAGACACTGTTTATTGTGTCTGAGTGCTGTTGAAGGTGTGAAATCCTTCTGTTATTTATTCTGTCAATTTTGCTGTTGAATCCTGTATTTCAAGGATTGATTTCCGACAATAAATATTCATCGCTCTTAAAGAATTGACTTGTTATTTATGACTGATTTTGCATAAAATCCTCGAGCCCCGATCTACGAAACAATTTGGTGTCAGAAGTGGGATTTTATGCCGATAAGAAGAGCGATGGATGAGCAACTGAAGGCTCTGTTGGAAGGCATAAATGCCTTGAAAAGTGGCCAAGAAGAGACTAAGAAAGGAATGGAGAATTTGCAGAGAAGTCAAGAAGAGACTAAAGAGAGAATGGATAAAGGCCAACAAGAAATGCAGAAAGGTCTGGAAGATATGCAGAGAAGCCAAGAAGAAACTAAACAAGAAATGCAGAGAGGTCTGGAAAATGTGCAGAAGATTCAAGAGGAGACCAAGAAAGGTCAAGAAGAGCTGATAGATACTCTAGAAAAGAAAATCGATAGTGTGGAGGAGAGAATAGCTGTAAAAATGGAAGAAAAGATCGCAGTAGTTGAAGAGAAGATAGAAAAGAAAGTAGAGCAAGTTGAAGGAAGAATTGAAGAAGTAGCTGGGAATTTTAACCTCGTATCACAGTGAGTACAAGATTTAGAAAAGAAGCTTCTTGCTTGCGGGAATACGACGAACGAAAGCAAGTTTGTGCCTCCCTCTCCAGTGCCTGTTTTTCCAGTATCTGTGCCTACCTCTTCAGTGTCAGTGAAACTGTCCACCTATGACGGAAAAACTAACTGGGAGGTATATAAAACTCAATTTTCTATTATTTCTGATGCCAACGGATGGACTGAAGGGGTCAAGGCGTGTCAACTAGCAGCATCCCTTAGGGGAGAAGCCGCTGAAATACTGCTGACTCTTCCCAACACAGAGCTGCTAAATTTGAACTCCCTCTATAATGCTCTGGATCTTCGATTCGGACAGAAATACTCCAGACTACGCTCGCCTGCGATTGAAAACAAGAATCCAGAACACCGGAGAAAGTTTGCAAGCCTATGCCTTCGAAATAAAAAGGCTCGCCAACGTAGCTTTCTCGGATTTCTCAGTAAATGTGCAAGAAATGATTTCTCTCCAGTATTTCGTCGACGGACTGGAAGATGGAGAAATCAAGAGGGCTGTAAGAATGGCGGATGTTCAAGATCTAAAATCTGCTCTGTTATATGCCCTGAAATTGGAGGCCACCACTGAAGCCAGTCTCAGGGACCACCATTGTATCTGAGAGGTTAGAGTGAATGCAGATGCATCCTGTGAATCTCCACGGATGAAGGAGATAAAGAAATTGAAAGAGAAAATTCGAAATTTAATGGCCCAATGTCAGAAACAGAGGAGACGTATCATCACATGCTGGAGGTGTGGTGGAGCAGGGCATCTAAGAAGTAACTGCCCTTGAGTAAATCAGGAATATCCTAACCGTGCAAGTGTAATCGAGCCTAGGAAAGTGTGTAGAAACCGAAAAGGATCAGCAAAGGGAAATGAAGACGTCCCTCTGAGAAAACCAGAGAATAGTAAATACTGCTCGAGAGCCAAAAAGAAATTTGGCGCAATAGATCCAGTAGTCCGCTAAGTTACAACGCCATCAACATCGGAATTGGACCCGTGGAGTGACGAGAGCATCCGACGAGATCAACTGGCTGATCCTGAAATTAAACCAGTAATAGAATTCAAAGAGTCATCTGATGAAAAGCCCAGCTGGAAAGACATCGCCTCTTTCCATCCTACAACGAAGCGTTACTGGGCTCTTTGGGACTCTCTGCACCTGAGAAATGGAGTTTTATATCGAAAATGGGTGTCTAACGACGGAAAAGCATTCAGGTGGCAATTAATACTCCCGAAGACAAGAATATCGACAGTCCTAAACAAACTCCATGGCAGTCCAACTGGTGGTCATTTTGGTGTCATGAAAACCTTACAAAAAGTTCGAGAGCACTTCTACTGGTACAACGTGCGGAGTGACGCCGAGAAGTGGTGTTGCACATGTCAACCCTGTGCAGCACGTAATGATCCGAGAAAACGCACCAGAGGACAACTCCAGCTGTATAATGTTGGAGCGCCTTTCGAACAAATAGCTTTCGACATCGTAGGCCCACTTCCGACATCAGCAGATGGCAACAACAGTATCCTGGTTGTCATGGACTACTTCACTAAGTGGCCTGAAGCCTATCCTATACCCGACCAAGAAGCCCCAACTGTTGCAGAGGTTCTAGTTCAACACTGGATCTCAAGATACGGAGTTCCTCTACAACTGCACTCCGATCAGGGGAGAAACTTCAATTCTGCAGTTTGCAAGATACTGTGTGAAATACTCGGCATTGACAAAACCCAGACAACAGCTTTACAGACTCTCTCCGAAGCTGCAGACCAACTGGGAAGGCCCTTACACAGTCCTAAAAAGACTGAATGACGTTGTTGTTCGGATACAGAAATCACTACACACAAAACCGAAGGAAATACATTATAATAGGCTAGCCCCTTACCTTGGCCAAGGAGAATAAGATCCTTAACATCAGACCATAGTCACTAACTATTTTGTAAATAATGTAAATTGTGTTTCTCTTTTCTACTACCTTAGTTTTATTTTAGCGGTGTAATTTATATTTGTATCTGTGTTTATGTATTTTGAATTTATTTGTTTTGTACGTACTGTTGAGTATTTGTTACTTTATATTCGATTACTATGTGAGTAGAATATGTCTGTAAATAGATGCCTCTTACTCAGGGTTGAGGAGGGGGCAGTGTTACGAATTTTGTATACAATAATGTAAATAATTTGTATTTGGATGTGCAATGCCTTTATGTTACTCTATGCTATATTTATTTCATGTTAAAGTTGTAATATTCGCAAGCAACGTCATCCCTTACGTTATAATGATGATTCAATGGGATTCTTCTGGATTCTTCTAGAAATTAGTAGATAAATCCACTAATTTCACGATCTGTGGCGCGAGTGCATCTTTTCCAGAAATTTCGGTTCCGGATATAAATAGAGTGATACTCGCCGCAAGAGTCAGTCTGGTTTCAGCCAGCGAGTAGCAAGTCTGATTTCAACCAGCGAGTAGTGAGCATTGTTTTGATTAGCAATTAGTAGACTTGCCTTGAACTTGATCAGCTCGGCTGTGCTTGTGAATAGTCATTTACATACGTGTATTTTAGACACTGTTTATTGTGTCTGAGTGCTGTTGAAGGTGTGAAATCCTTCTGTTATTTATTCTGTGAATTTTGCTGTTGAATCCTGCATTTCAAGGATTGATTTCCGACAATAAATACTCATCGCTCTTAAATAATTGACTTGTTATTTATGACTGATTTCGCATAAAATCCTCAAGCCCCGATCTACGTAACAATATTATATATATAAAATTTACAGAAAGCATTTTTTTATTACCTGTTTAATGTGGTTGGTTGAAATTCTTTTTTGGCTAATGAATCCCAAAAAGAAGGAGATGGTAAAGATTGTTCTGGTGATTTAGCCCTGAAAATTTTTAACTGCAAATTAGTTTGCACACACAAACTCACAGAATTTACAAAATAAAATATTTGAATAACGTACACAACAGATACACATATATGCCTAACAAGTATAGGGCAAAAATTTTAAGCATATAATTAACTTCAAAGAAATTAAATATATCACATACAAGTAATAAATAACTTTTATTAATTCTTTTAATTAGAAAATTTAAGGAATTTTTTTAAAGTGCATCAACTTTGATCAGAAAAAAAATGTTAGCAAATATTTTCAGTAACTAAAAATAAACATTTTTACTACAATCACCTTTTTAAAAAACTACTTTAAATCTAAATCTAATTAAATTACAATCATATAATAAAAAATCAACACAAAAATTTTGCTATTTCTGTCACATATCCTAATCTAATTTCTCACTCAAACTTTCAGAACTGGTAACACAAAAACTCTTAAAAATATTTTTATTTCATTAAAAAAGTTCTGAAGAAATAGATACAAACACTAAGCTTTTCCATACTAATAACTACTTCAATGTATGACATCCTGAACCCAAATAAATCCCCATTCCTAAACGTAATTTATAACATTACATGAATAACAATTAATTAATAAGCAGAATTAAGTTTTTAACCAGGCAGCTTATTCATTTCTTGTAAATTGTCAAAAATTTAAGATAACTATTTCATTGAATACCAGGTCTTCAAACAGGAACTGAACTAAGAAACTGGAAAAATCGGTTTGTACAAAAAATTCTGGGTTTATTTCAGTTTGATATATCTTCAGTCCTTTTGTTACTGAAACCAACTTATGAATATTTTCTAATTTAACGTCAAAGACATACTTATTATCATTACAGAAGAACGTCGTTTATCCGAATCAATTGGGACCGAACACTGTTTGGATATGCGATTATTCGGATAACTGAATGCGATCCTTGCAGTATATGATACTGGACACTATAAAATATTGAAAATCACCACATGCGGGAAACATGCTTGAAGAAAAAGCAAAATAGGTGCAAAATGTCGCAATTTTACCTTGATCAAAGTAAATTAATGACTTATTTTTCGCTGTAATATTGTACACCTTTGTTTTTTCAATGCAAGGTCTCTGATTCTCTTCAGCAGCAGTAGTTGAGAACAGCCCTCTGATTGTTGTTCGTACCACTCCATAGCTGTCTCTAACGCAGAAAATGCGTCAGCATTTGCTACTTTCATTGTTGTCCTCGTCTTCATCAGTTTCATCGTCGACAGGGTCAGATTCTTCTTGCACAGAAGTCACAATCTCGTCATCATTTAGCATTCGAAATCCACAGTCTTCTGCTTTGCATGCCATCCAGGTTTCTACATCAACAAAACTCAACAAAAGAGCACATATACACCATCTCACTTCGAAACAAACTGACCTAATATTCTGTGCAGATGTTTACCAAATCACAGCTGAAATTCCCCAAATAACACTTACTTTGGGTTTTTCCATCACTTTTAGCCTCACAGGAAACAAATGTTGAGCACTGCACTGTTCGAAAACGGATCGGACTTTGATATTTGACGCTCTGGATAATAAACGTTCAGATAAACGGCGTTATACTGTACATATACACTGCTTTTTGATTTCCTGTTTTGACGTTCACTAGTACTTTTCTGTTCCAGTTTTGCATGAAACTACTTGTAGAAGGCAGATTTAATTCAGTTAAATGAACTAGAAGATTTTTTGAGAAAAATATCAGTCTGAGATATATATTTTGTATTTAAGCATGCAATCATCCATGGATGTTTGACTGTTTAGATAGATAAACCAAAATTATGGATCTAGTTGTCAAATGCGATTTTGATAATTAATAACAATGCCAATGCTCGCCGTTTTCTGCTCACCGCTTGTGTCGTACATGTTGGTTAATTGTATCAACTCACATAGTGTACCAATTAAAAAAAAAGGCCAACATCTTTTAAATTTTGATAGAATTACATTTTTTGTTTATGATAGAATTATGTTTTTAGTACAAATAAGAATATATATCACATAAATCAACATTTGGAACAGAGCCAAAAACCATTATCTTTGGTGGAATGAAAACCGGAACTGAACCGATATATTTTTGAGTTGAACTAGAATGAAAAAAATTACAGTTTGAAGCACTGTTGAACACCTATTAGTCTTCATGAAATATCAAATACGTATGAATACAATTTTACATTGTCTTTATATTGTTGCAGTAATAATCCTTCATTGTAAAGTAACAAAAAATTAAAATATACAATAATTAAAAGGTAGAAAAGGATGAACATAACAAAGAGACATTGCCCCACATACCAAGGACATACACTTTGACTAGGTGGGCTAGTAGGAATAGGTATTGCTTGGCTTTGAGCTCGATTTGCTTTCATCATTTTCTTTTGTTTCTCGGATAAATGTGGTATTGGCTTCTTGTCTGGAAAGCTGAAATATAATAAATAAACAATACTTTTCACATTTATAAATAAATGTATAAAAATACTGTCATATTTAACACTACATTATTTTGAAAGCAAAAATTTAAACCTTCAAAATGAAGAAAAGTTACACTACATTTCTAATTAAAATCTTAAAAGAGCTTAAGAAATAGAATTTACTGCATTAGATTGATATACAAAAATTTCCATCATTGTAACTAATCATCTTTCCAAAACCATATTCACTATATCTACCAATTTAAATGAATTCATAACTTAGTAAATTGTTACTATACACAATTCTAATACATTAGCAAAGGCAAAATATCTATATACAGCAGTAATTTTTCAAAAAAAATTGAATCAGTAGCACTAGTAAACTTGATTACATAAATTAACACGAAAAGCACATATATTTGAAATGTATCATAAGATTTTTGTACTAAATCCTAAAATAATTTATTTAATTGACTTGGAACAAGTATTTCTTTTCACATCCATATTTAAATGAAATAAATAGAACATTTTCATTCACAGAAATTAGAATTGAACTAGCTGCATTGCTTAGCAATGAACAGGGTTTTTTTCAGTGCATAACTTTTTCCATCTTTTGGGGGGGGGGGGAATTTCCCCTTTCCCTCACAATGTCAATACTCCTTGTTGATTTACATATTAATGTCACTAATCCCCCCCCCCACTTTCCCCACATTAGGGTAGTATCTTTTCCCTCTATTCTATTATTAGACAAAAGGGGGGGGGGGGATACCTTGCTTTCTCTTCAAAGGGAAGTGAATACATATTTTATTGATGTACAAAGTTGAATTTTTTTTGAGGGCTTGGTTTTCAAGTTAAAGCTTCCAAATTTCGCACATTAATAATGAACAATGGTAATTTTTACACAAAAAATGTAAGAAAAGAATCGTTTAAAAATTTTTTCAGGGGAAAAAAATTATTAACCCCCCCCCTTTCTATTAAATTTTTCCTTCTTCAGTTAAAACACAGATAATAAGGTTTGGCACACAGGAAAATCTTTTTTTGCTATTATTCTTATAAATTGCAAAGTTATTAAATGTTTTAAATCAAATTTTAAGTAATTTTTGAAAAATATAAAAAAAGATTTGCGAATCTGATATTTTAAAGCACTGAGGTTAAGATCAAAATGTGTACTTTTTCATGATGTAAACTTGATTTATCACAATTATAAGAACAATTAAAACATCCTGCAAAAATGCATCAAAACTGATTAATTTTAGAAAAAAAAATTCCAAAATATTGTTATTTTGTAAAAAAACAAAAACATCATATCCTGGTAAAATTAACAGTTGGAAATATTTTCTTCATTTGACTTTCAGAATCTCTGCATGATATAAGGCATACAGGGGTAGACAAATCATGCATTTAAAAAAATGCATCTAACAGCTTTTTAACTAACTGTAATTTTGGAATTTAAATTGTCTAAATGGATTTCTTGGATTATATCCCATCTTTTGGTACATCTGGTGCATACTTGCATTCAGTGGTTTGTGAGAAGATAGTCTCACATATATAGATACACATATTTGTTTACTCTTGAACTTTAATGGAGTAGATTAAATACTGATGAATGTTGTGATGTTCACAATTACTAATGACAAATCGAGTTAATAAAATGGCTCTCAACTTGATTAATAAAGTAAATTATTTATATACATGAGATAAATAAATTCTAATATAAAGAAAAAGCATATTCACATTGTTTTTCTCTGTAAGGGTGTTAAACTTTTCTGTTCAATCATCATAATCTCATCCAAAGACAACATTTCTTCTTTTTTAGGGCTGTTCATAATCCACTGGCCAGGTTTCTTTACTGCTGATTTTTCCAATGTTACAGAGGCAGGTGCTTGTTTTTCTTGAACAGATATATTAACTGCATTCTATAAAAGTAAAATGTATGGTTAAATTTTAAAAAAAAAAAAATCTAAATTTCATCATAATTTCATTTCTTAATGAAAAGAAATTTCTTCACAATTTTGAAAAAATTCAACTTTTAATTAAAATTAAAAATCAATGAAGCTATACATTAAAGGTACATAAATATTCTATTCCAAATACAAAAAACAGGAAGTAAGGCATTATTTTAACAAAGGCTTAAACAGATTCTTTCAGTATTTTAAAAAATGTAATTACAAAAATTAATGTAGTTTTGGGGGACTTTTAAATCTTCAAAGTGAAATCACAAATTTTTTACTATTTATTTAAAGGGAGAAGTATCATATAGTGAAAACCCAAGTGCAACAATGTTCCACCATCAATAATCATCATTTTATAAACATAGAATTTGGAATAAAAAACAAATATGGCAAAATGAATTTTAAGGAAAAAAAAATGTGCAATTTTAAAACAACATGGCTGCATTTATAACTAAAACATAAAAATATTTAAAAGGCAGAGATTAAAATAAGAAATGAAAATAATATAATTGCAAAGGTAGTAAAGTAACTTACAGAAAATTTGAAAATTATTTAACAGATTGAAGACAGTATGCAGTAAAAATATATATAACCATATATATATATATATATAACTGCATACTTTTTTGGCACTTACATACTATCGCAACCATTTTGGAATAATGAATGGACAAGTTCAACCATAAAGCTTACTATGGGGGCGCTGCGGTCATTAAATACCCTCAACTTCTTCCGGTTTCAACAAAATAACATTGTTTTGTATACAAACTTAAGCAGAAGTAATTTTAATTTTCCTTGCATTTCTTAAGCAGAATTTTTAGCCTTTTAAAATTACCGACATGAAAGAGAGTAAACTATGCACTCTTTGTTCCCCATGTGGATCTTTTTCGGAGAACCTCTACGAATTTTTAAATCACCGTTTAATTTACGGCTGTCCTACGAGTCTATCCACATGGCTACAATAGGAGACTACATTGCAACCGAAAAATTGGTAAGCGAGAGTTAAATCTGTGTTATTTAATAAGCATTTCATTACAAGTTTGTGTTTAAATGATATTATTCAAATTTTGTTGTGCTTTTTCGAAATAATCCCGTGTATTTGTTATAAACATTGCCCGATTCTTATTCATGGTAACCTTGGCAGCAATTTTGGCGACAGTTTTCACAACACACAATCAGAAATAATTTTCGACTGCTTTTATTTATATTAATTACACAATCACTTATATTTGTATTTCTTGAAAAAATATTAATTAAAAAAAATAGCTTGTTTCTGTTGCAGGAATATTTGTTGTATGAATTCTATTGTTTTTTGCGTTGCATAGTGGGTGTAATTACGTAACATAAAAATAAAAGTTATCCAGATACACTAGTTTTGTTAGACTAATTTTAAAATTTCTAGGTTACATTGAATCAGTTGTGATAAAAAATAAGTGTAATATTTTGTTTTATGATTTATAATATATCGTTTTATGATTGGGGATGATTTTTTTAATTGAAATGAAAATTTTAACTAAGCCTTTGTGTGAGCTATTTATTTTGCTCTTGTACATAGTCAACTATTATTAATATAGATCTCATGAATTAAGCATTGGCAATTATTATAGGAATTAAACTGCTTTGTAGAGAGCTCGGAGCATCCTGATTATGTCTCGTGAATATTCGCCTGCATGGAGGATTAATAACTAAAGTAATCCAAGTAATTGTGCTAATTTACATATTTATTTAATTCATACATATTTGTTAAACTGAAGATTAGCAATTGATTTCTTTTCAATTTATTCTAAATTTAAATAGCATTATGAATTTTTTGTCTGATAAATATTTATGAAAAATTTACTTTTAAATCATTTTTCTTGCAGAAATTTTTTCCATAAATTGAAAGAATTAGGACAATCCAATGGAGTTTGAAGCTGGATACCAAAGTTGTTTTGGAAAAAAAAAATTACAATCGGGTTCTATTTGTTATTTGTAAATGTGTGTGTGTGTATTTTTTATGCCAATAATCCAATTTATTTCTGTGTAGTGTTTTTTTTTTTACTTGTGTTAAAGACTTTTCACACAAATTAAAGACTTCACATAAATATGTTGTATTAAAGTCCTTTTACAGCTTTTGCTGAAATGTGAAGATATTCTGTGTAAATTTTGAACCAAAATTCAAGATCATCTAATTCATATCTTCATTTTAACTCAGAATCTGTTAATAGTTCAATCAGTTCTTTTATTAGTTATGTATCCTGATTTTTATTAAAGGTGAATTTTAACAGGATATCTCCTTTAATACTATGAAAAATTTATATCCTTTATTTTAAATTCTGAAAATATAAAAAAAATGTTCTAAACATGAATTTTACTTAGTATTATATTAAATATAAGATAATATGCAAGAGATTTTGCTTCTTTGATTGTTACAATTATTTTGATCTCAGTTAACTCAAAGAATGGAATATTTAACAATTTGAATTAATATGAATGTATATATTTGAATTTTGTGTATGTCATTAGTTAATTAATTTTATAATTGCCTCTATTTGATTTAAAAATTCTTCAAATAATTCTTTAGTATTATAGGTATATGAAAATAAGCACTGTGTAATTCAAATAATTACAAATGAACAATATGTAATTCAAACAATTATAAATAGAAAAATATGTAGCTTAAATTGTAAATAAACACTGTGTAGTTCAAAATAATGGCAAATAAGCAATTTTTTAAAATTTCCAATGACCAAGGTTACAGAAGGCTACTCACTACAAAAAGGGAAGGTCTGCGGTGTTAAGTGGATATTCAAACTCAGCAAATAAACAGTTTGTATTTCAAATACTTACAATTAAAAAAATATACTATTCCAATACATGCAATTAATATCATTGTACTGTTCAAAATGGTTGCACAAATAAAAAAAATATACTATTCCAATACATGCAATTAATATCATTGTACTGTTCAAAATGGTTGCAAGTTAACATTAGATAATCTCAATTTATTGTAATTAACAGTGTTTTTTTCTTTGTATTATTTTTTTTATGAAGATGACCAAATAAATTTTTTAAAAATGTTTTGAAATTTTTTAAAATTTTATTTTATATCTAGAAATCTATATATCTGTTTTACATATAAACTTTCATTAACCAGTTTGTAAAATTCACACATTCTCAATCTTTTTGAAAGAATCCGTCATTGACATAATTCAAAGGACTAAGGCAAGCATTACAAAACTAATGAATTTAATTACATGCATACTATTGATACTCTTTAACAGCACCAGAGAGCTGGTTTATTGACACTATCTAGTATGTGCTTCTCGTAATAACCACCCAAACTTGCTACTTTCCAGGGATTTCTACTTTTAACAGCCCCTTGTAGGGGAATTTTGTCTGTACAAAATTATATACATATTGGGATTACAATATACTTGTGTGTGTGTGTGAATGAGTTTTTTAAAGCATAAGTTAAAAATAACTTTTTTACATTTATGGCAAAACATATTTATTGAAAAATTAAGAATTGGTGTTTAGAAATTCCAATAATTTTCATCATATTCTATAACTAAGCAATGAAAAATCTGTCAGTAAATGTCACAAATGCTGCAACATGAGAACAAACTTCTCATAATCTGAAAGAATGCTAATTTTAAATATAACAGATGAATGCAAACAAGTAGAATTGGACAGTTTCAAAGAACACAAAGGTTTAAATGCCCTTTATAAGAATGGTATGGAACATATTGGAGAATTATTTTTAAAATATACAGTTACCCTCAAAATAATTAAAAACAATGAATCTCATAAAATATTGAAATTTGTATGTAAATTGAGGAATAAAGATAAGTTATCCTTTTTATTAATTTGAAAAAACAATATACACCTAGCCATGCATGTACAATGACCAGTGCTGGAAGCTGAAATCCAGCATTAAAGGTATTTATATTCAAAGGTTGACTGACCTGTACTTCACTAATTAAAATAAAAACGATTAAAACATTATTTCTATTTACTGAAAGGGGGTTTACTTTAATTTAGATTTTAATATAAAATCTTTTAACGAGTCAATAAGTTGTTTTTTCTCCTCAATTGTCATTCTCAGATGGCCAATAACTTAGAAAGTTGTGAAAATTGGAAAAAATTCTTGAATTATTTCCCAGTAAACATGGCTTGCAAAATCAAGACATATTCAACAATAATTGAAACGTCCTGTATAATGTAGAAATTCAGGGCTGAAAGTTAAAATTTGCTGTTGTTGTAAATATCAAATTTCTCATATTTTTGAATAAAGTTATTTTGAATACTGATTAATGTAAATAATTTTATTTGAAAATGTCTATAACATACATTTGCTTAGATTTCCAAATGTTGCTGTAGCTAGAATTCTTGAAAATTGGGTATTGAACTTATTAAAAGTTTCTCGATGCGTGTATTGTTATAGGAGCTAAATTCATTATTTGTCATGTGTTTTCAGTTAATTCTTGCTTACTGCAAGTTACTTATTGATAATGTACTATTTTCTCTACTGATGTTTAAATTTTATAAAAGAAACCTTTTTTTAAAAAGACTTCATGTTATTTTCTTTTTTAAATGCATCTCTTAAGTGCATTGGAATTTGTTAGCAGCAATTTTAAAAATGGAAAGTAATAAATATTTTTAAAAATATTGTTGCATAAAATATTTATTTAAATCTAAATTGAAAATTCTATCTCACATGTAAACCAAATAAAATAATGAATATCATATTAATCTAGATATCCGTCAAATAGTAATACTCTGAAATGTTTTTTCACAAACAGCAAACTTGATGTAAATATTAGAAAATAACAGCTAGTGTACATAGATTATTGGTTAATATGAAAGTATTTTTTGTTTTACAAGTGTATATATTATGATTGATAATAATGCTACCATAAGTTCTTAATTTAATATTCTTGTAGGCAACTTTGAATTTAAATTAAATTTTTCATTTCAATAAACATACATTATTATACAAGTTTTCCTTGTTTTGTGACATGATTCCAACATATTAAAAGTAAAGGCAACAATATTAATTCTATAATGTAGTAATGATTCAAAACCATTGAAAAATATGCAAATTAAGGAAATTTGTTTAAAAAAAATTTGATTTATAATTTATAGTAATTATTACACAATATTAAGTGAAAATATCACATAAGAGAAAAGGCGTAACAGTCTTTAGAAATTCAATTTAATTATCCTTTGTCTTTAATATATTTTTTACTTATTGAATTGCATATAAATTTTAAAAATAGTATGATATATATGAATACTATAGACTGTTTTAAAATACAATTTATATTTGTAGAAAAATCCTTAAAAAATTACATAATATTAGAGTTAGTTAACATGAAAGTTTTTGATTAATGATAAAAGATTTATTCTTTAATGAAAATGAATTTTTTATTTTTACAGCACAATGAATTGCATATAACATAAAAAATTTATTAAAATACATAATCCATACAATATATGAAGTTGAAACATTGTTCAAAGATAGTAGCATTTTCAAAAACACATGCTAAGTAATAAATATTTTTTAAAATATAACATATGTAAGCCAAACAAATATTTCCATACAATGTAAAATAAAATAATAAACAATGCTAAAAACCTGGATATCCTAATAATATTAAAATATATTTTCAAGAACAAGTTATTTTATATGAAAATAGATAAAATAACATGATTTGTTATTTTCTAATAATTTCCAAATATACAAAACACAGAAATTAATCTAAAATTTCTGGCAAAAAATATGTTTGTAAAAAGCGAACAAGAAGTGATTTTTCAAATTCCAGTAATTTTCATCAAATTCAATAAATTGACAATGGAAAACTTTGTCAGTAGATGTTACAAATGGAATACGTACATACATATCAGAAATTAAATAACTAATTAATCTTAAATTAGTCAAAAAGTAACAATTATAAATAATAAAAAGTATTTTACACATATTTATAATTACTCTTCTTCAAATGAATATGGAAGAAATTTAATCCAATAACTATAAAAAATTAATATGTAGAAAAAAAATGGCGGCAAGTACATGCAATATCTTAATGAATATAACATTTATACAAAAACAAATAATTAAAAAAAATTCCGAAGTATTTAATTACTATTTGTTTTCGTAACCAAGAAAGAAACAAACGATTCAAATAGACAAATACAATTATTATAATAAATCTTGTGATATGATAACGTAAATTATAAACGATAAAACAAAATCCAATACGCAAAATAACACTAATTACTTAATACACTTACACTATTTACATATTCCAAACATCGCCAAAAAACGTGATAAGCAAGCAATTGTGGCAACCTTGCTCTAGTGAGATAAAAAATTAAAAAAGGTATTTTAGAAAAGATACTGAAAGAAATAATATGAAATTCCGAGTGGGAAATCTGCAGATCATCTACTATCCATATAGTTCAAAATTTTTTTCAAAAACTTGCATTAGAACTTTGAAAAACTCAGTTGAATTTCGATGTTTTCCCATAGATCAACATTAAACCAGAAGTTCCGGAGGGTATTACTCAATGTTGTTGTTTACAAAGTAGAACTTGTCCATAAAATAGCACAAATTATAAAAGATGGAATAAAGCTGATGGGAATATAGAGAGCATAGTTGAAAACCAATAAGTCATCATAAATACACAATGATCAATAAAAGAGTAATAATAACGAATTCTTATTTAATTTAATTTTTAATTTTATTACTAAATTTTATTATTTAAGAATTTAGCAAATCCCAGATTCACATTTTAGTATTCAAGCTTGCCATACCAACAACGTATTAGGCTTAGAATTGCAGGGAAGCGAAGAAATATGAAACAAAGCAAATGGTCCGCAATTCATGTGACACGTGTGAAATCAGGGTTATCTTGAACGTTGGCACGGTTGGGATAGTACATAAATACCCCCCTTTTTTTTATTTATCAGGGGATTAGGATTAGGATTTAGGATGGATTAGGATTTCCGTCATCTGTCACAAAAACCCGTTGAAAAATAGAATGGAATTCAAGCCTCCTGTCTTTGAGAGCAGGAGATTTGTTAAAAGTTGAAATGCAACGTATTGGATATAAATCCCATGATATTTTAAAGAACATTCACACAATATAACTTTTGCTCTCTTAATTAACTATACCTAAAAAAATTTGTTCACATATCTTTTTAACATAGGAACCAAAACTTTTATATGAAAGGGGAAAAAATTATTTTCTGAATTGTGTGTTTTATAACACATTCGTCATGAAAAATTTAAGCATGTCTTTTATGATAATTCCAATTTTATAACACTCAAACAATAAAAAAATTGTATTTTTACAAAAAAGATTTACTCTTTGTAGCTGTAATTTACTATAACAAAATGTATATGAGAACCGAAAACATTTGTGGAAATATCTACACTATTAAAATTCAAAGGTAAACAAACATATGTATCTATCTATATGCGTCTATCTTCCCACGAACCGTACGATGCAGAAATTCACGGAAGGTACCAAAAGATCGGGAATGATCCGAGGAAGCCGTTTTGCCCATTTATATTCCGCTATTGTAATTAGTTAAAAATATATTAATTAAAAACCTTAAAACGCCTCATTGTTTTACCCCTGTGGGTTACTTATTTTGCTAAACTTCCATTCCGTTTCGGCCGAGCAGAGATTCACCTTTTTCGACCATTTTAAAATAGCCATCCAATTTTTGCTTTTGAAATCAGACAAAAAAATAATTACAGAATCGGAATGATCATTTATTTCGCCACGATACGGTATAATTTTTTTTACAAAACAATAATATTTTCTATTTTGTGCGATTTTTTTAAAAACGAGTTAAAACTGATGCGTTTTTAAGAAAATTATTTCTAAATTGTTGCGTATGAATTTATTTTTGTGTTATTAAAACGATATTCTACACTAAATAACTTCAAGCCTTTCTCTTTTAGATCCAGTCATTTAAAAAATAAAATGACCAAAACTTTTTTTCCTACGATTTTTTAAAAAAATAGTCAAAATTTTTATTCAACATTGAATAACTTCATTAGTTATGAAGGTATTTGCACGAAACTTTTTTTCCGTGTGTAAAAGAATATTATGCGTAATCTCTACGAAAATTGAAAAAAAAAATGATTAAAAATTATGGATTTAAAATTTTTTTTTTGTGATTTTCGTAAAATACGTTTTTGCGAGAAATAATTTTTGTACATTTTTTATTTAAAAGTACTTCGTTTTTGAAATTAATGTGTGAAGTTTCAAAGCATTAACTTAAAAATTATGCCCTAAAAATAAAAACTTTAGCAAAAAATACGCGATTTTACAGTTAGGCAAGCCTTGGCGTCGAAAAATGGTTCTGCGCCCAAGAGCTTTCAACTGTTTCACCGTCCCCTTCATATCTAACTCAAAGGTTACACCAAAAAGTTCTGACCTAAACATACAAAAATCAGCAAATTTGGCGAGTAAAAAAAAATAAGAGTGAAAAAGTTATTTTTGCTTCAATTTTCGTCATCTTTTCTTCATATAATTTTCAAAATTCAATCATTATAGATGTCAGATTAAGATGAAAGAATGCATTCAGTACATTTCGGAGATTCATTTAAAATATTTATCAGTATCAAAATTTTTGTTCTCTGTCATAAAACTTATAGTTTACTTTAAAATAATGCCTAACGTATACAACTTTTTTGACATATAATTTCATAATAAAAAAGCAAAATTTGCCCATTTTGAAATTTTTTTTTTTAATTATTCAGTTAAATAAGCATAATTTCCTTAGAAAGAAAAATAGAGTTATGTTCATATTATATACTCTTTATTATTAATTGCGTGTTATTAACACATCAAAATTTTTTTTGCAATACATTTAAATTAAATCATCAATGGAAATTTTTCAATCGTTATGTGAATATCCTATGGATCCCCTCTTCAATTAAAAATTACTTTCAATTTCAAACCTTCCATTCATGACTAAAGTCTATTCTCCCTTTCTGCTACTGGTGTCTATGGTAGAGTGGATAGCATGAATGATTCATAATGCGTAGCTCTGGGTTCGAATCCAGGGAACTCGATTTTTTCGTTTCTGCTTATTTTTCCCACGTAAATTAATTTTACTGATAAATACTTATTTTAACATGCTCCTCTGTTATTTTAATGCACTTTTCATATTTTTTATCCTTTAAGAAGGTTCTTTTCTGATTTTTATTCATTCAAAGTAATTTCTCTGATTCAACGATTCATAAGAAGAAGCTCTCGGTTCGAATCCAGGGAATTCGATTTTTTCATTTCTGCTTATTTTTTCCATGTAAATTTTCAGTGCTGCCATTATTTAAGCAAATGGTATGTCACAATTAATTGCTAAATGAACATTTTTAATCAATTTTAATGTAAAATAATAAATAAGTTATAGTTTTGTATTTTATAAATATCGATGAATTGAAATGAAAATGATTTTTAAAAAGTTCATTGATTATTTAGAATCAGTGATTAAAAAAATAAAATGTCGAAAACAATCTTCTTTTTTAAGAATTTAAAAAGAACCCTTTTTTTTTTTACAAAATAATGATATTTTGCATATTTTAAGATTTTTCTAAAATGAATCAATATTGTTACATTTAAATAAAAATGATTTTTAAAACTTTTAGAATCAGTGATTTAAAAAATAAGAAGTCAAAAACTTTTTTGAACAAATTTTAATAAAACACTCAAAATACTTAAATCAATCATTTAATAATTTCTTCTTTTATAAAGATAATTGCATGAAACTTTTTTTCCCGCGTGTCGAATATCTCAAAAAATCCTCACAATTTTACTTCAAGATTTAAAATAGTAGTGAAATTTTGTAATTTGAAAAATTTCTACTTTTCTGTTTTTTTTTCAACATACAACTATTTTTAAAAAGGCTACATTTTCGTTTCCGGGAACTAAAAAATTGCAACGAAAGAATTGAAAAGTGAGTGGGTGATTTTTAAATTCTCACTGTTCACTAATTAGAGGGTTTTTGGCGACGGACCTCGAAATTTTAAACCATGGTCAAGTGACGAGGACGACACCTCAGCTTTCACCAATCTCTCCTAATTACCACACCACACCAACACAAGAACAAAATTTCGAAAAAGGGAGTTTTAATGACATTGTTAAAGAAATCACTCATATCGCACACACACACACATAAGTGATATTGTCCTGAGGAAAACAGGAAATTACTATGGGAATGAAGTTATTCACTCAGTAAAAGCCTGTGCAACGGCGGGCTAAGCGGAGAGGAAAAGAAACAAAGAAGTCAAAGTAATTTCGAAAAACAATATTGGAAGCGCTGATTTTTTGAAAAGAATTGAAAATGTTAAACGAGAAAGCCATGATACGCACTCACGGGCCATGCACTCACATTGTATGCGTCACACCCACACAAAAGTGCTGGCGTCAGAAAGAAAGGAGGAAATTAACATGGGGATTAAGTTATACCCTCGGTAAAAGCCAGTGCAACGCCAGGCCATACCAGCTAGTTGATATATAAAAGGCACAAAATTCAAAAATTTTAGTGTTTTTGAAAAAATTGCATTTACAATACACATATGCACTATTTGAATTACTGCTGAGCTGAAACTATAACCAAAATATGAATTTTTTAGTGTAAAGTTCTACAAGCAAAATTGTAGGGTTGGATATGTGCAATGTCACAACCCCTCCCTCTGTACTTAGGGTGGAGTAGTCCACACTGACGTCACACCCCGCCAGGAATGTCCGACTGAAGGACACACGGGAACTGAGGCAGACGGACGTTAGAGACGCTAAGCTCTAGACGTAGGAGGAAGACGTTCTCCTTTGGTGTTTAATATATTTTAAATATTTCATCCTTCATTTTGTAAAATAAAGCATTTATCCTCATTAGGTTGTAGTCATTTTCCCATATTTTGGGGGCTCGGCCTTTCTTTTGCATATTAAGGAAAATCTCTTCTAGACGAGAAATTTTTTTTTAATAAGACGAATTAATATTTTTTTCTTCAATGGACGCTTAAGTGTAAAAACGACTTGTTGGACTTTCTTTTTATTGGATTCATATAGTGCCTCAACTGGTTCTGGATTAGTGTACGGACTGCTCCCCAACCCCAGGTAGGCAAAATTTAATTAAACATGTTTTTTGTTTGTTTATTTTGGCTTTCAAATTACTGTATTTAGTAGTTTTAACTCAGAGTGTGATTGGGAAATTTTGATTACAACCTTGCACCGTCTATAAATTTTCAAAGTGGTTAATTTTGTATATTAAGATGTCCTGTAAAAATATTAAATTAGGTGATATTCCTATAATTGCCAATTCGCTGAAATGTGGTACAAATTGTGCTGTAAAAACATTAAATTCTATATTAGGATTCACCGAATTTGAACGTTCTTCGCGAAATAAAATAAGAAATTTTTCACATTCCCTAAAGAGTTTACGAGTCGAAGAACACAAAGAAAATTTTTTAACCGAATTCTCATTGCCTGATTTCATCTCAGTCGCTAATTTATTGCATTTAGACGTGGAAACAAATGAGCAAAATTTATGCAATAGTATATTTAAAGCTTTGACGAACTTAGATGAATTCCTACTAACATTAAATAATTCAGAGACGTCCTTTTCTGAAAGCGAGAACGTAGTTTTTTCTGAGAATCAATCCACGTTTCAAAAACGAACAGCAAAAGATCACCTCTCGTTAGACAGGAATTTTTCAACACAGGGAACAGACCAACACTCCCCCTTTCAACATCTGGGCAGCAACGCAACCCTACCCAGTGTTCAAGGTTATTCTTTCATGCCGGCACATCAAAACGTCTCATCTCTTTGTACACAAAATACTTTTCCTCCCCATTTAAACGATGCTTCCTTTACAGAGATGAATACCCAGTTTTGGACTTTATTACGGTATATTTCAGCGACTAGTAGAAAATTTACTAGCGAAGATTTTTATTCTGTAAATAGTTTCTTTCGCGATATTGAAGAAAATTTTGATTTATTCCCAGCTATCAGTTCCTCTCAAAAATTAATTTTCGCAAAACGTCTAGTATGTGGAACTGCTAAATCATTTCTTTTTTCACAAAGAAATTTAAATACCTACGAGTCATTTAAAAAAGCTTTAATTGAAGAATTTTCGGATTCAGTTACTTCCATAGAGATTCACCGAGAATTAGAGAAAAGAAAAATGTTTAAAACCAAGACTTTTATGCAATATTTTTATTCCATGAGTGAATTAGCAAATAAATGTGATTTAAAAATTGACGAAGCATCAATTGTCCAGTACGTCATTAATGGAATTGATGGGCCTCTCGTTCAGATAAAATAATTCTATATGGTGCAACCTCATTTTGCGAATTTAAGCAGAAATTACGTACCTATGAAACAGTCATTAAAAACATGGGAATACATAACTCTAATTCACCGAATTTTCGTCATTCATATGAAAGCCGAGGACGCGATTCTAAACAACAAAGTTTCCAAAGAAAACCACAAAATTTAACGTTTCTGACGCAGTTAAAAATCCCCAATGTTGTTTTAACTGTAATGATATAGGTCACCTATCAAAATCTTGTCCTAATCATTCACGTGGTCCCAGATGCCTCTCGTGTAATCTTTATGATCACAAATCATTTGAATGTCGACGAACTAATTTAAATAATAGTTCTACACCACCTTCTGGTGTAAATGCTGTACATGAATTGCCTTCTCCTGTAAATATGTGTAAAGACGTAACAATTTTGGCCGTAAACTTAACGGATTAATAGACACAGGCAGTAATTTAACACTATTTAGAAATTCTACTTACATAAATATAGATGCACCGCCACTGAAACAAACCAATACATTATTAACAGGTTTTTGTTTTTCGCGAATTAATGTGATAGGAACTTTTGATTCTGAAATTACTATCGACGATCAAATTTTTTCTGTTACTATTTCTGTTGTACCAAATTCTTGTACAAATTATGACCTCATAATCGGTTGTGACATAATTAAACAACACATCTAAATATATCGCCTACAGGCGTAAAACTTTCACAAATTTTAAGATCCTCTGATAGTGTAGATGAAAATTTTATTATGACGATTTCCGACGATTCACCCACATTCGATATCGGTCCAAATGTTTCTCAGCATAATCGAGCTGAAGTCGAACAACTACTATTGGCATACACGCCTAAAAAAACAAAAGCTGTAAACATTGAGCTTGATATCGCTCTTACCGACGACGAACCGATATTTCATAAGCCCCGACGTTTGCCATTTGCCCAACGAGATATAGTGGACTCTCAAGTTGATGAATGGGTTGAAAATGGAATTGTTGAGCCATGTTCATCTCCTTACGCTAGTCAAGTTGTGGTAGTAAAGAAAAAAGACGGGAAATCAAGAGTTTGCATTGATTATAGACGCTTAAATCGCAAACTTATTAAAGATAACTATCCTCTTCCTTTAATTGACGATATTTTAGATTGTCTCCAAAATGCTAAAATATTTACTACTCTAGATCTAAAAAATGGATTTTTCCATGTCGCGGTAAATGAAAGGAGCCGTAAATTTACTAGTTTTGTTACTCACAATGGGCAGTATCAATTTAGACGAATGCCTTTTGGACTAAGTACTTGTCCTTCCACTTTTATGCGATACATAAATGCCATTTTCCGACATCTGATTTCGAAAAGTATTGTTCTCCCATATATGGATGATGTTGTTATTCCTGCTGCTAATGAGTCCCAAGCCCTTGCATATCTAAAAAATGTTGTAGAGGTAGCTTGTGATTACGGACTTGAAATAAATTTTAAAAAGTGTCAATTTTTACAAAATAAAATTGAGTTTCTTGGCCATATTATAGAATACAGTAGATTGTTTCCTTCCCCTTCAAAAACTAAAGCTGTTATTAATTATCCAGATCTTAAAAATATTAAAGACGTTTGCCGATTTCTTGGTCTTACTGGCTATTTTAGAAAGTTTTTACCCTCATATTCGACCATAGCAAAACCTTTGAGTGACCTCCTTCGTAAAGACTCCCCTTTCCAATTTTATGCTGAACAACAGGCAGAATTTCAAAAATTAAAATACTTACCTTCCCAACAACCCGTTCTACATATTTTTAATCAAAATTCTCCCACTGAGATTCACACTGACGCGTCAATTGACGGTTTGGGTGCAGTCCTACTCCAAAAATCCATACATGACAATCAGTTTCACCCTGTGTTCTACATGTCAAAAAAGACATCAGACAATGAAAGAAAGTACACTAGTTTTGAACTAGAAGTCCTTGCAGTGGTCAAAGCACTTAAAAAGTTTCGCATCTATGTACTAGGAACATCTTTCAAAATTATTACTGACTGTGACGCCCTCATCAAAACACTAAGTAAAAAGAGCTTAACCCCAGGATAGCCAGATGGGCACTTTATCTCCAAGAATTTAACTATACAATAGAACACCGTACAGGCTCAAAGATGGCTCACGTGGATGCTCTCAGTCAACCTCCACATTGTATGCTAATCCAAAATAGTGTCCATCTTCAATTTCTCAAAGCACAACAGGCTGATGACCAAATAACAGCGATAAAGACGCTTCTAGAAACAACGCCGCATGATAACTATATCGTAAAAAACAAACTTCTGTACAAAACAGTCAATGGCACCGATTTACTAGTGGTACCTGACGAAATGCAGGCTAATATCATTAAAACTGCACATGAATGTGGCCATTTTGCTGTTCTACGCACACAAGATTTAATTAGCAAAGACTTTTACATCCCCCGACTTAAAGACAAAGTTGAAAAATGCATTCAAAACTGTGTTACATGCATTCTCACAAACCGGAAATGTGGTAAACAAGATGGCATGCTTAACCGATAGAAAAGAACGACTTACCACTCCATACATTTCATCTAGAACATTTGGGTCCTCTAGCGACAATACAAAGAAATACAAGCACGTTTTTGCAGTGATAGACGAATTCAGTAAATTTACATGGCTGTATCACACTAGATCTACCGCGCTGCAGAAGTCATAAAACGATTAGAAACCAACGACATGTCTTCGGAAACCCCGCTAGGATTATCACTGATAAAGGATCCGCATTTACTTCCTCTGCATTTGAAATTACTGTAATAAGCAAAACAACCTTCATATCTCCATTTACAACTGGTCTCCCAAATCTAATGGCCAAATTGAAAAACAAAATTCCACCATCATGCTGTGCTGTCAAAACTTTCTGTCGACGATCTGAGAAATGGTACTCTCACGTACCCCACCTGCAAGAAATCCTGAACTCAACTTTTCAAAGAAGCATCAAGATGACTCCATTTGAACTCCTTTTCGGCACCAAGTAAAGTCTTGCCAGGACATTGAGATAGTCCAACTTCTTAATGATGAGATTACAGCTCAATTCCAAGAACAACGTGATGCTCTCCGTCAAGATGCCAAAAAGCAAATCTACAAAGTTCAAGATTAGAATCGCCGCACGTACAATCTCTGGCGGAGACAAGCTCATAAATATCAACTACACGACCTAGTAGCAATTAAACACACTCAGTTTGGTCCAGGCTTGAAACTTAAGCAAAAATACCTCAGACCATACAAAATTACAAAAGTCCAGCACAATGACACTTATGATGTAGAAAAGTGTGATTTCGTCGACGGACCATCAAAAACCTCTACTTGTGCAGAATTCATGAAACTCTGGCCAAACCAAATTAACTCTACATGATTTCTCCATTAAAAACTGTTCACACTTTTTTTCCTGTGAAAGACTTTCGTTATAGACATTATCAACAGACTTTTTATTTATTTTGCTCCCATTTTTATTTGAATGACTCTAACATTTTTTATTTCATTTTAGTACAAATTTAAGTATTTAGAAGTACCAGTATCTTGCTTGAATATGTTCCTGTGTTCCTTATTCCAGATTCTTATTTTAGCCTTGATCTTATTTGTATCGTTAACATAATTTGTTTTACCCCAGTGGTAATGTATGAAATTTTTCCTATTTATCAATTATTACTTTAAATTTGCTCATTTTTCAGTATTTTTGTAATTTTTCTTTGATGATATTTTGTGTTGTGTATAATTCTTTTATCTACTGTGTAACTCTGTATATTTTTAATATTTTATTACTATATATCTGTACCATTTTATCATTGTAAATAATCAGGTGAGGTCGCCTTCCCGGTCATGATGGCCGATGTAGGGTTGGATATGTGCAATGTCACAACCCCTCCCCTGTGACTTAGGGTGGAGCAGTCCACACTGACGTCACACCCCGCCAGGAATGTCCGACTGAAGGACACACGGGAAATGACGGAGACGGACGTTAGAGACGCTAAGCTCCAGACGTAGGAGGAAGACGTTCTCCTTTGGTGTTTAATATATTTTAAATATTTCATCCTTCATTTTGTTAAATAAAGCATTTATCATATTAGTTGTAGTCATTTTCCCATATTATACATCATTGCTTTTAGCTCCAAATTTCATAATTTAATGGATATTTCTTTCTTCCTATGTAGCATTTTTCAAAAGAGAAATTTTTTGTTGTTGTTATAATAAAATGCCACATTTAAAATTATTTTT
>BMAO01015758.1:0-17120 GCA_019973975.1 Trichonephila clavata
ACCTACAGAATGTATTTTTATTGAAAATAATAGATGTATACTGATTTAACGAACCCCTATTTAATGAATTCTCTCTTTTCCCGATTAAAATGAAGGCAAAAATCCTATTGAACAAATAATACACTCTGATTTAACAAATTATTTAAACAGCTGGAATTTTTTTTGATTGGTTTATATTAAAAATTTTAATTTCTTTTCAAATGATGTGCTTTTTTTTTGTTGTCTGGAACACAAAGACTTTTCTTGTGAGCAGCAAATTTCCAAGGGAAAGGGTGCAGACCATTATTTGACTTTACAGGTGCAGATGAATCATGAGTGTAACTTATCTGTGTGAGTTTTGAATAGGACATGAAGTTATTTGGGAGCATTTATTAATTGTTGATAGTAGTATGTGTTTAAAATTCAAAAGAGGATTAAATTTTTAAAAATCAAAAATAGAATCTGTGATTTAAAGCAGAAATTTTTTAAATTATAAAATTTTGCATGTTAATTAAATGTTGAACAACATTGTAAACATTTTTTGAAAAAGAGTAAAAAAAAAAAAAATTGGGTAATTAATTTTTTAATCAATGATTTTATAAAAGCAAAGCTTGAACTGTTTTGTACAGAATGTCGATTTATTAGGATGATAAAAAATCCTTAACATGAAAAATAAAATTGTTTAAAGTGTCTAATTTTTTTTTTTTTTAAAAAAGATAGTTTTAAATGTTTAAAAAAAAAAGAAAGGTTATCAGTTTTATTATATTTTTCAAAGATAAAATGCAGCTTACCATTAAAAAAAACTTGTTAATTTTCTTATTTACATATTTGTGTAAAATACTTTTAAGAAGTGGTATGTAAATTTAAAAAGTGTATTACAAAATTATGTTACATTAGTGAAGCAAAGGAAAAAATATTTTGAAATTAAAATAACTTTTGCAACTTTATAAAATGCTTGAAGTATCATTATAAGGTATAGAAATAGGCTGGCAATTAATTTAAGGCTATAATTTTTCTTGAAGAATGTAAATTTTAAACAAAATATGTTATGCTGTGAATAGGGGTAATCTTTTAAACAAGTAATAGGTTTTTTGTTGAAAACATTCTTCGAAACACTTTTAATATGAAATATGTCAGCCCATGTACATTTTCATCTTTACAAAAAAATTTCTTTTCTGCTTAGAAATATTCTGCTTTTGCAAAGTCAACTACAAGAGTAGGTGTGTTGTTGACTTACTTTCAAATATACATTCATTTGTTTTCTTTTATATGGGAATATTTGTTTGTGAGAGGGCTGTAATGTGTACTTCCTTAATTATTCTAACATGTTTTAAATGGTTTCAGTTATTAATGTTTATCTTCATTTTTCAATTTTACATATGCATGCTTGATGAGGGCATAACACATCAAATTATGTTTGCTTCTCTGTGCAATTATTTTTCATATTATACATTTCTGACTTTTTTTCATCAGTATTGCTAAAATTTTGTTTTCTGATTAATTATATTTCTATTTCCAATATTTATTATCAATGTTCAACTATTATATTTTGTTTTCATGATATCATTTGTTAAGTACAACATTCAAGCATTTTAGTATTTTTGTTTATTCTTTATAAACATTTACTTTGGTTAATGATTCTCTTACCTTCATTTCTCAGAGATGCACTTCCAAAAGTTAAGCATGGAGGGGAAAATGTTAAATCCCGTAAGCCAATCAGAATAAAAAAAAAACTGACATTTGCTGCAAAGTTAGAAGGAAGTAGGCAGACATGTTAAATAACTACGAATCACCGTTTCACATCTAGAAATCTGCAAACAAGGTAGTCTTATAAGAAACTGGCATTGTGAAAGGTTACGGGAGTTACATATGTAAGTGCTGATGAAAGGTGTTTAAATCATTTTTATGATTTGTTTTCAAGCTAGACATGTTTCTACTGCTCTCAGAAGACAAATTCAAGATTCTGAGCTCTGATGAGCTGTCAGACGTATTGAAGAGGACAGTATCATATATATTGCTTGTTTCTTTGTTGTTCATCATTCCATCATTTCACAGTTATGGAAACAATTCTAAACCAGCCAAACAGTTGTCCAAAGATCTATAGCTGGGCTTCCAAGGGTTACGAACCCTGGGGAAGATAAATATATTGCTGTTGGTAGCCAAATAGAATCAAAGATTGACCTCCACATGTGTGACATTTATGGTTGCAGTAACAATTGAAAAGACGATATCTACCACTACTGTTGATTGAAGACTACACTTGAATGGTCTGTATGTTGGGGTACCACGAGTTTGCATTCCTTTATACATCCAGTCCAGAAAGGCACAGTTAAAGTGGTGCCACCAGCATGTGAGTTGGACTTTCTCTGATTGGGGTAACATTATGCTCATAGATGAGTCCAGATTAGCCCTATAATGAGATGATAAACGTGTACCAGTCTGGAAAGAACAAGGCACATGGCAATTTGCCCGAGAAATCATGTATTCCGCGGTGGAAGCATCATGGTCTTTGCAAGGATTTCATTGGGATATTGCACCGATCTGCACATCTACAGGTTAATTCTACGATGACTGTAGGGACGATAATGCATGTCCCCATAAAGCTACCATCATGGACAACTTTCTGGAGAGTGAGGGGATTACCTGTATGAAGTGGTTGACTTATTTATCAGACCTTAATCCAGTTGAAAATCTTTGGAATACCCTCGTCCAGGCTGTATGTTGACTTTTCCCATCTTCAATCACTGTCAAGAGATTTAGAAACTGCCCTATAGAAAAAATGGTGATTATTGGACTCTGCAGTGATTACATGCTAATCAAGCATGATCACACACTGTACACTTTGTATGAGGGTGAGGAGTATTCACAAACCTATTAACGTTGGGTTTTGTTGTTTGTTTTGCATTTAAATGCCATTTTGTTAATGATATAAATATGACATAATCCCATAATATATGAAAATTTAATATTTTTTTAATCTCTGTCTATAATTTTTTGTTTTGTTTCATGAATAAATATAAAGCTACATACTTGCAACATTTCATGTCAATCAAAGCAGTACTTGTCCATTTTTGTCTTATTTTACCTCTCCATGCTTCACTTTTGAAAGTGAGTGTATTATAGTATAATTTCACTGAAGTCAATTTTGATTTACAGTACCTTTCCATTTTCATTGCTCTTATGTTTACAACTTTTATTAATATTACAATAAATATATAATAATTATAAATATTATAAAAAAGAATATAAAATTGTGATTTTTGAAATTCCTGTTTATATTTATATGGTTTTTATTGTTTTTAAATGATAGTCCAAAATAGTTTATTGTAAAAGTTATGTGTCTTAAATATTAAAAAATTTGAAAGCAAATATAAAATGTACTTTTACTCCCTGTACTTATAGTGTATCTAATTTTAAAAATTTAAATAATTTTTCACAATAGTTATAAACAATATGTAATAATTAGCTAATGTATGACATTTTGTATATTATTCTTAATGAATATGAAAATTAAGTTGTTCATATAATTATTGAAAGTTTGGAATTTACTATGGGAAAAGAGAATAAAGATTGATTTTTTCAGTTCATCCATTCATACATACTTGAATTTTGTTTCAGTTGAATATATATCAACAAAATATTTTTTATAAAAATATATTGCATTCAAAACACTTGTTATCCAGTTGTTAATTTTCTTTCAATTTTTTTATTTATTCTTCATAAGCTAATCAATTTTTCATTAATTGATAAATCTCTATAAAACTAAATATATGTTTCTTTATAGATACTCTGAAATGTTAAATCAGTTTGAATCTGTTTCATATGGAGATTTGCTGTTTGGGAATTTCATTTTGTTTCCACTTCAGCAACATTATTCAAATAGATGGAAAAAAGTATTATTTAATGATTATCCTCAAGTACTACAGTTCTTGAGAGTACCTTTTTCAGAAGTATGTTTAGTTGTTACTTTTAAGAATAAGTTTTTAAATATTTTTTTAATTCAATCATGAAATATATGTAGCATCATTAATTTTTAAAAAAATTATTTTTTTAGCTTTTGATTCCTTTGTCGAACTATTTGGAACCCTTTGAAACAGATATTGATGTACTCTTGGATTACTGCAAATTTCTAATGATGGGTAAAGATTGAATTAAAAATTTTTTTAAAAAAAATAACAGAATATAAAGCTTTGGTTTTTACCCCAATCTCAGTTTTTTTAAAAAAAATTCTTATTATAAAATAAATGAAACAGATAATTATGCATAAGTTATTCTAAAAAGTATCTAAAATTCCCAGTACTTTCCTATTGTACTGTTGACTGATTTCTTAAATGAAAAGATATCATTAAAGGCTGTGATATGTAGCCAATAGTGGAAAAACTGTTCACACTAATGTACAAAGGTAGTAATTTTGTTTGCACATATGATAACAGCATTTTGCAATGTACTTTAATTTGATGAAATTAGTCAATGGTGTAATTGATGTAAGTACCAAATTTCCTTTCTAATCTGTATAACAGTACATTTAATTTTATTGGAAGACTAAAAGCGATTCTTTTTTCATTTCGTATGTAAAATATTAATTTGTGATTTAATTTATAGGTACTTTAACTCATATGAGGTGTCCTGTTTTATATTTAATGGCTGTTCACCATATAAATCATTTTATATTTACCAAACATGATGAACCAACACAATTGCAGAGGAAATTAATGTCTGCTGTTTTGCAATCCAAAAACAAAGTAAATTGCTTTTTTTGTAACAATTTGTTTCATATGAAATACAAATATGTGTAACTAAATTTCTATTTAATGTAGTAAATAATACAAATTTTATAAAAAATAAAATGAGTTTCATCCCTTTCTTTTTTTGAGAGATGTATGCATTCTATAAATATAAATTTATCTAAAATGTTCTGAAGTGACAAATTTCGTGCAATTATGATACGTTAAAGGAACACAATTTTTTTCAAAAAATTTATATATTTATATAAAAAAATTAACATGTACTCTATTTAAACATGGGTAAAATATACATTTCAGAAAAAACACGCACCATTTTTAAACAATTTATTTTTAAACTTTAAAAATATTGCAATATTTTAAAATTTTTTACTTCCACAATTTTTTTCCTTCTAATATTCCTAGAATTGATCTTTACTATTCTGTTCATGGGCTTGGGTACTACAAATGATATTTTTTCTACAATTTTTTTCATGGCAGATAGTAAAAAATGCAGTTAAAAAACTACCTAATTTTTATGACTTTAAAAAAATAACCTTTTGCGCAGAATCATCAAATATATACAAAACAATCAGAAAAAGTTTCAGAACTTTACATTGAATGTAAAAAAACCCTTACATTCTAAATACATAATTATTATGAAAAATAAAAACCTGAGAAAAAGCTATTTAAAGTTTTACAAGTCAGTAAAATAAATGAATGAACTAAATTCAGACAATGTGTTCTAGCTTTAGTTTTTTTTTTTTACATATTGTTTAATAAAGTTAGATAACTGGCTTAATAATGTAGCTAGAGCTTTGAAATTTTGTACACATATTTAGAAAGGTTGCATCAATAAAATAGGGTTATTAAAAAATCAACATTTTGCTCATTTTAGGGTAATGTGTTTCCTTTGCATTTATATTAAGTGTACATTTTATTGGCTAAATTGTTTTACGTCAAAATCATATTAGCTTAATATGATACAAGATTTTGTATATCTACACAAGAATTAGGGCTGATGCAACAGATTAAAAAATATGTTGATTTTGTGATACAAGGATTTGTCAAATATGGAGTTAGAAATGAATTAATTTATGTAATAAAATATAGAGTTCTGAAATTGTATATTTATAACATTTCGGTTTTTAATATAAAAAATAGCTTTTATTTTCATCTTAAAGAATTTAGGAATTTAAATAGAAATTCAGCTAATTATTACCTAAATCTGGATAAAGCTACATAAAAGAATGTGTTGATGCAATTGTATTTATTTTAGAAAACAAAAACTAACAAATTGATAAATTACTTTGGACCACAATAACATTTTCAATTTTATATCTCTGATACAAATAAATATGTGAGAAATGTATTTTTCTTTTCCCTATTGAGCATTTTAATATGTATTTTTGTAAAAGCAATGAATTTGTTTTAAGGAAATATGTAGACAACATGCAATGTCTCTCATTTTTGAAGGATATAGTTTGTTAGCTTTTAATATCTTTATGTAGATTGTATTTGTTAAAATACCTGCAAAAATTAATTTTAAATTAAGGAAGGAAATACCACTACTATTTTATTTTTTCAGTCTTAACTTTGTAATTTTTTAAAATGTAATATTTCAATTTGAAATGAATTTATTTTTAGATATCTTGTAATTATTTTCAGATTGTTCAGCGTCAGATACTGTTATTTTCAGAAGTAGATGTGAAGTCAGAATTTGGTTTTTCTATGTATCAAGAACTTTTGCCTGTTGATCAAAAGCATTTAAATGATATAATTGGTCGCCCTGTGAATGTATGATTTATGTTTATTATTGCTGTGTTAAAATCTATCAAGTGTGATTAAATTGTTTAATTTTTATAATCATGTATAAAAATAATTTTTATTACAACCATTTTAAAGCTACATGAACAAAAATACTTAATTTGAAATTGTAAAGGTTATATATAATGTTCTAGTAGAAAATATAGGAATTAAAATTAAAATCTTGATAGTAAATGAGTAATGTAATTTTCTCAGCTTGAGAGACTTCAACAGCCAATCCTTCTTCCTCATGAAAATTAATTTAAAAAGGATACATTAGCATCTGAAAAATATTTATAAAAAGTACTTTTCTTTTAAATAATGGTTATTAAGATGTTCCTTTTTAAAAAATGCACCACAAATGTAAGAGTTTAGGTGTTTAAATATAGTAATAACCATGTGATTTGTGACAAATAGGATGTTGTGCAAGAAATATTTCAAAATGTATATATTGAAGTGTGTAATAAAATTTTATTTTCAAAAAATTATTTTTTTATTTATAATTTTTTTTGAGAATAGCTGAATTTTTGTATCTTTGAGAAGTATTAATTATAGAATCATACATTTTTAGGTATTCATTCAAATTTAAGTAAACACAATTTACAAGATTCAATTTTAGATATCTTCCCTCCCTATTTTTATATATAAAATGATTATTCATTTTTTACAAAAGTAAAATCATTTTTACAGTATTAGAGTAGAAATATTAATACCTTTGTGTATGATCTGTTACAATTATGTAAATATGCTCTAAACAACTATATGAATACATAAGATCAGTATAAATTTTGCTTCCATTATATAGAATTTGGAATTTTAATAAATCAGATCAAATGGGATGAAATTAAAAAAAATATGTTTTAAAAATTCTTCAAACCTAGATTAAGCATTAATTTCTCACCTTAATTTTTGTACCTATGCAAATTTGTTATTATTTTTAAAACTGTATTGTTTGAATCACAATTTATAATTGAATATTTTTTTAGTTATGTATTTTTATTTTTTTAAAAACAATTGTTTAAATTTTAAATATAATTTAAGAATTTTATGTACAGGGGCATGAGCACTTTTTTAGAGCAATATCAGAACTGTTTTTTTAATGTTTGAAATGTTAAGTCAAACAAAGTATACATGCAATTACGTTTTTATTTTTTTCAAGGATTGCAGTTTTAGTTGTCGGCTCTAGAGGCTTAGAGGTAGCTTCCCTCTGGTAAGTCTAAGGTTGCGTGTTCGACCCCAGCTGGAGTCGATAAATTTTTGGATGTAAAAATTGTAGCTTCATGTTTTTTGATTATGGGGCATGTAGGGTTTCTTCCTTGGGTTCCCGGGAAATCATAAGATTTTCATACTTTTTTATTCCCGGGAATGATACATCGTTCCTTGGAATGACACAGGGCTAAAACAATTTGAGGTAGCTGGGTTTGACTGGACTGTGGATTAAACATCCTATAATAAGTTTTAGCTGACCGCATAGATGCAATTTGTGATCTCTTACCCCAAATTCCTTGGAAAGAAAAATGTCTCCCAGCAGTGGGGTAAGACTGTAATAAGAGATGCAAAGGATGGAGAGAATTTTTATAGCTTATCATAGGAAAGAGTTGTGTTTGTCTTCATCAGTTACTATCTGTGTGTCGAACATTGCTTCCCTAACTAAAGTATTTTAGTTTTCAAAGGAACATCATTTCATAGGCAACCAGCAGGACTCTTCTGATATCTGATTTACGCTGATTATGTAAGTACTTACACTAAAACTGTTTATTATTTAATTTGCTATTAAAATTTTTTTCCAGATACTTGTCTTCATTACAAAATATTTAATTGAATCAGCAGTTTCAGGGTCGGCTCTAGTAGTTTTGCCATCCCAGACAAAAATGAAAAATGTCGCCCCTCTCCACAAAGTAAAAAAATATATTGAAAAATATAGAAATTGTTCATAAATACACGCCTATAAAACTTGAATTGTTCTTGGAAAGAAAAAGGCAGATTAACAGTTTATATATATAAATATTAATTAAAATAAAAGAAATAAAAAAAAAATGAGAAGTGTTTTTTTCTGACTTTTAGCTCTGAAAACCTTCTGATCAATTCGTTTAAATCCGGGGTGGGCATTACGTCGATCGCGATCGACCAGTAGACCACCCAGACAGTTTGGAGTGACCGCCTGAAGATTAGCTGTTAGTAATTGTACATGGAAATATTCAAGATTGGCTGACAGTATGCAGACTAAAGGCCTTATCACACGTACATGTTTGGTACAATTTTCGTGCAATTTTTACTCCGTTACCATAGCAATGGCTTTGGAACAACTTTTTGCCAGTGAGCTGAGAAAGTTGCTCTAAATGAAAGTTGCTTGAAATTCCAGCCAATGGGGTTCTTCGGCGCCTACGTCATAAACAAGATGGCGGTAACGGTGGTAGCTTCACATCAGATATGGCGTATAATATTTTAATAGTGTACAATATTTTAACGGCGTATAATATTTTAAACATAATGATGCTCCATTTCTGTTTACCCCCATAAACAAAAGCGCCAGCGAAATAAAAGAAATAACATTGGATGGTCGTTTTCGAAGCAGAAAAATCAGCGAGTAATGTTTCAATGTGGAGAAAGAGAGTGGCTGACGTCAGAGCATGTCGTTTTGTTTACTCCCTCTCAGATTCGGCGAAAAGTTGGGTGAAAAAATTGCGCGGAAACTTTACGTGTGATACCGCCTTAAGTCTTCTATAATTTTGAGAACTATATTTAGATGAACATGTTTTATTTTTTAATGTGTCTTGAATTGTTTGATAATAAATGCATCATTTGATACTATTATATTTGTGGCTATTATTATTATGTTTGTATTTTGCGCTTTGCTTTAAACGCAGCTTCAAAAAAGTGAGGTTTTTTTTTATATTTACGTAGGGGTAAGTACATATTCCGTATTTGTTACTAAGTTATAATAAATATTGTTGACTTTCCTTACCTCACTACATCTACTTATACCACTAGCGCAGAAAAAATGCTTTCAGTTAATCATATTAATTTAATACTAGAAATTAATCTTTATAATCACTAAAATTAACACTATAAAAATCCCCCCAAAATGGATAACAATACATTATATTTCTCAGTCATATAAATTGTGTCTCTTAGCTCTTTAAAAAATGCCCTTTCGAAATATTTTTCATAGCATTTAATATATAAACATATATAGTATATAATCTCATTTGGAAATGTTACGAATATGTTACGAAAAATAATTAACTACATTTATTTATTTATTACATCAAAAAAGAAGAAAACATCCAAAAACCTCTCCTATTATTTACCTAATTCACAAACTTTAAATATTCCGAACGAATTTTTATAAAATGCCTTTTCGATACTCCAATCAGCAATAACAAATTACTATATAAGAATATAATTACCAAATAGTATTACTAAATTTTCTCTTGATATGTATATATATATATATATATAAATCTAAAACCACATCTGTTTTATTGATTTAACATGATTCAGAAAAATGGAATCAAAATTTACAATAAACAACACAAATGAACCACAATTTTTTTTAATTCTAGGAAGAGTAATGAAGGTTATGTGCAATGCCTTGTTCGGAAAATACACCCATATCCATAAATTAAGGATAATTCAGAATCACACAGAAATTGAACTCTAAAATAAAAATTTCACTTGTAGAATTATCACACACATCTTGAAGAAGAATATGCAAATTACAGGAAACCACCAGATGGCGCGGATAATACGTCACAATGACGAGAGTGTAAGAGAGGGGTATATAAGGAATGGTGGCAAAGAAGCAAAATTGTTCACAAGCGCTTTAAAAGCCTTTCAGTGCAATAACCGCATAGTTATGGCACAAAGGAAGCATTTGGATGATTTTTTACGTGGTAGAATTATCGGACGACTGGAATGTGGACGTACCCAGCTGGAAGTATCCGAGGAACTTGGAATCACCCAGAGTGTCATCTCCAGGCTTTGGCAACGATTCCAAGATGATGGTAATGTGAGTAGATGTTACAGCACAGTCGCCCCCGAGTTACAACGCCGAATGAGGACCGGTATTTGGCAGTTACTGCCAAAAGAAACAGACGGAGCACAGCATCAGACTGTCTCGTCAGCTCTCTTCAGCTACCGGTACGACAGTTTCAAGGCAGACCGTGTACAGACGCTTAGGGCACATTGGTCTATAAGCTCGTAGGCCTGTCAGATGTGTTCCCCTTACCGCAACTCACTGTCGCCTGCGATTAACCTGGAGTAGAGAGCATGCATTGTGGACACCGCAACAGTGGTCTTGTGTGATGTTTTCCGACGAGTCCAGGTTTAGTTTGCAGTCTGATTCTCGCCGGACTTTCATATGGAGAGCGCCAGGTACCGTTACCACCAAGAGAACACCATTAAACGACACCGTTACGGTGGTGCAGGATGGCTCGTTTGGGGAGGAATTATTCTTGGTTCCAGAACTGACCTGCATGTTCAGAGTGTAACGATGACAGGCCACATCTATCGGGATGTCATTCTGGAACAACATGTACGTTTGTTTCGGGCGCCATGGGTGCTGAATTTCTGTTTATGGATGACAACGCCCGTCCTCACTGTGCAAACATTGTAGACGAATGCCTTCAATCGGAGGATATCACCCGTATGGATTGGCCAGCATACTCACCGGACTTGAATCCAATAGAGCATGTGTGGGATATGCTTGGCCGACGAATTGCAGCCCGTCAACCCCCTCCCACCTGTCTACCGGAACTTCGGAGGGCATTGCTTGATGAGTGGTGTAATATTCCCCAAGATCAGATTGATAATTTGATACTCAGCATGCGTAGGCGTTGTAAGGCCTGTATTGCATCGTCCGGGAGACATACTCCGTATTAAACCATCATACTAACCATGTCATACTGTTTTTTGTAAATAGGTTCTTTTTTGAAATTTGCTCCAGGGAGTAAAAATCGCAATTTTTATTAATTATGTCAAACATATAGCATCTTTTTTGCTTTTTACCTTTTGTTTAATAAATAAACTTTACAAATAAGTCAAATTTGTTTTGCTTCTGTCTCTTTCTTTGCCTGAACTTCATTATCCTTAATTTATGGACGTGAGTGTAGTTCTAAGCCACAGAATAGATAATTCATCCGTACTAAAAGAAATTTATTGCTCAAATTACTGAACAGACAATAGCAAAATCCTCACAGAGCGAGACTGCACTTAGCGAGATATAACTGTACAATAGTCCAACGACAATTAAAACCTTTTCGTGTTCAGTGTTAAAACTATACATATGCACACCTTGACGATTTGCGATTTAAGACCAATCACGCTTATGCCAACAACACCAAAAATCATTTGACATGTACTATTTTTAGAATTCATTATATGTATATAATGAATTCATTATATACATATAATCATTATAAAATGTAAATGAAACTGTTACGATCCCAATGAATTTAAAATTAATTTTTACTATTGTGCTGAAATTTTGGGTAAGAAAACTAAAGAGTTTCGCAATTTATCTCTATATTTTTTGAAGATCACTAATTTTTCTTCTTTTTCCTATTTTTATTGTCTTAATTGGTTTTATTTCAAAAATACATTTTTGTGATAAGAATGCATCATTTTTGAAGAAAAATAACGTCTATTTTTTTTTTTTGCATGAGTTGTAAAAATATTTTTTATTTATTGAATATAAGAAGATAATTCTATTCATTCTATTCAAATATTTGTAAATGTTTAATATTCTCAGCAAATAAATAAGTAAAAATAATGAAATTTATCAAAATTTTATTTTAATTTTCATCAATTATATCATCAATATTTTAAACTTTTTCAAAAGAAAAAAATTTAAAAATACAATTTAAAATTTTTTTTTATCTTAAATATCTTTTTGAAAGGATCTAAGCAAACACTTTAAATTCAAGATGGGAGCAATCTAATACAAATAAATCTCGTATAATGTAAATAAACCCATTTATTTATATTTCAATATAAAAAATATTGTCTGTTTTTCTACAACCATTCTTCTGGGGAAAATTTTGTTTTTGCTCTAAAACAATTCCTTTTCTAAAATCTGAATGTGTATTTTCTTTGAGGGATTAAAATTATTCATCACAATTGCCTAGAGTGAGTAAGACCAGAAGATATTTTAAAAGCGCATTTTCTAGACTGGATATTTCTTTTTCATAATCTCGTTTGCGATTGGTTCGATAGCTTTTGCTAGAAAAACCAGCTGCGTCTTCTTTGTTCCTGTGATGAAAGCTTTTACACAAACTGAAATTTAAAAGATTTTCATTTCGGTTATTTATTTATTTATTCTAAGAGTAACGAATGGAGAGAAATCTAAAAAGAATGCATTTTTATAAATTCGAAATCGATTCTTAAAGAAATCGATTACTAGGTAAAATGTATTCGTTACAATAATATTGTTGTAACCACACTTAGATTATGAACAAATTATAATTCACATCCAAAAAAAGATTTGTCCCATTTAAGTACAGACCTTATTTAAAATTTGGAATGAAAACCTACATTTGTATTTGAGAGTAATAATGTTCACAAAAATACGCAAATGACATGTGATTTTTCTCCGTAGTAATAAGATCAAATTATTTATCAAGGTATTTAAGACTTGTGTAGATAATATTCCGTGATACTGAAAAGCAAAACACACAATTGTTAATTAATAACTGAGTAATTTATATTAAAAGTGAAATTATATGAACAAACTTAAAAAAAAAAAAGTTTGGATATTTTTTCAGAATAAAAATTGATAAAGAGTTTATATAAAGTAGCCCTTTAAATCATTTACATGTACTTTTTTTTAAACAGAAATGTAAGTCATAATAAACTGAAAACCGAACCCGACAAGATTTTTATGTGTATCCTTCTATAAAAGATAATAAAAATAGTCCTTCATATTATATATCTATCAATGAAAATAGAGGGGTTTTTTTTCGAGGTGCAAAGGAGAGGCATGTACTTATAGAAGTATTGAAAAATGATTTGCATTTCAAGTTGAATTCTCTTAAAAAAAATGCTTTCCAACATGATAAAAAAAGTATTACATAAGAAGTACAATAAAAAAAATGGTAGGGATATGAAAAATTAAAGTTTCAAAAAACAAAAATTAGCCATTGAGTGGTACAAAAACAAAAAATAAACAAGCTTTAGATTGGCTATTGTAACACTCAGCTACTCGGTATGCAAATTTGAAGGATACTGCACATTTATTCTATGCCAGTTCCTGTAAACGACAGATTACCAAAATACTGTATATTTATAATTAATTTTAAGCCAATTCTACAAGTGATACAGACTATACTACGTTTTAATTCTTCACAGAATCATCATTTCACTCATTTGTAAATTGTAATGTTCCTATTCCTCTTTTTTAATGTCTATAAAGTATTAAATTATACTGATTTTTTTCAAATTTTAATACCATATTTGTTTTATTACATTGAACATATTTTAAAATAAAAAAAGAAAAATTGCATTTTTTCAAAAATTAAATATGTTGAAAAGTAACTTGTAATTTAAAAAATTCTATATGATTTATGTTTTTGTTCAGGAAAAATGAGTTGTTAAGAAATATGAAAAGCATTTTTCTGTAAGTCGTAAAAACAGATTACTTAGTTTCTAAGGAAAAGAACAAAAATTAACATGGCAGAAACAGAAGTTTCTTTAATTTCTTAAAGAAGACATCATTAAAAAAAGAAACAAATATTTTACGCTTGCCTCGTTTTAAGAATTACCTACTATATATAACTTCGATATTTTTTCATCATTTTATTCTATCAGTTTTCAAATGCTCAAAAATCGAAGAACAATCGATTCGTATGTATTATTTGAGAAATATTGAGATTATAGTAAAGAGACGAATGATGAATAAAACGAGAATTGGCATTTAAAAATGAATGCTCATCTGCTTATAACCCTGGTAACATCAAATAGTTACATTGTAGCGCTTTAGACTATTAAACCACTCACAGTCCATTGTCAATCAACTACGTGTATGACTGTAAAGGCGGAGTCCTAACAGAGTTAGCTCAGGGAATTTTGAGAATAATTGAATTGCATGCAATTTAGATGATTAAATTACTCGTACACTAGTTTGCACTACACAGCTGTATTTAAGTCTTTATCTAGAAAAGTATAATAGAATTATTATAAACTCATCCCTTTCATGTTTAAAAATTAAATCAGATAACATATAACGAAAAATTGTTTTAAAAAAATGCTTGTAAACACACAAAGCCGTAACTAATATTACACTTAACAGGTCGAGAATTTGACTGAAAGAGTAGTTAAATCCTGAAGTATATATGTATAACACCAGTCCAAAAACCAAACAAACATATAAGAGTCGTAAGGCATCTTATTTTTCCAAAATATTTAGTTCACTAGACATTAAAATTAAAAAATATTTACATGTTAAAGTCCAAAATATTTATCTGACTTTAAAAAACGTTGATAGTCCCAATAGCTCATGTTTTACTAAAATATTTCTAGATGTTTAGTTTAAAATTTGACAAGAAAACAATTTTATTGATAATTCAGCATAAACAATGAATGTTTAACGTTCTGTTTAGGAACATGTTTTTTACTTTCTGCTTAAATAATTTGCATTGTAACCTTCCCTTATATATTGGTGGATAAAACGTCCAAGTAATTTTCAATTATTACAACTAGAAGTAGGAAGATCAGCATCGTGTGGAAATTTGCATGAATGCTGGATACAATCTATTCATCGAAATCTACGCACATTTGATATTTCAGCGCGTATCAATCACATGACAGTAGAGATAAGAGATTTCAGGCAATCGACGCATGTAGAGAGTTTGTCTTAGATGTGAACATCAAAGGAGTACGAATACTGAAATTGTGGACCTGTTTTCCAGATACCACATAGATAACTTCGCTTGGGGATAAAAAATCGGAAAGCCGAAAAAGAGCGCCAATGATGTCCGTAAATTTAACATCGCGCACAGTATCGTTTCTAGGTTGTGGATAGCATTTCAAAAGACTATGATGTGCTGCAGACGCGCAAGGAGAGGTCCTCCTAACAATACGATATTCCAAGAAGAGCACACACTATATTGTTATTTCAGGCCATAAGAAACATGCAGCACATGGTCAAATTGCAAATCAGCTTCATGTTGCCATAGGAACTCAAATATCCCGGAATACTGGAAGAACAAAAGTACCGAAATAGGTAGCAAAAAAAAAGAAGAAAGGCCAAAAATTGTAACCCGTTTTGCAAAAGAATGGACTGAACAAGCTGTTGTGTTACACTCTTAAGACAGCATCATGTCACCCACTTACAATGACACTCTCTTATCGCAATTAGACTGATGGCGACTGGTCTACCGTGCTCTTCTCGGATTAGAGTAGATTCAGCCCGTCATCCATCTGATTGTAAACGTAAATTGATTTTGTGCGAAGCTGACAATGCTTATATCCATAAAAATATTCTGATGATGCCAATGATAATCTGTACAACCATGTATTCGAACAATACGTACTTTGTACAAAAATAATTTATTGTATACCCTTTGCCTGTCTCTTCAAATAAGCTTTTACATTAAATCATGATGAACATGTTGTCAATACAGGGTGCCGCAAAATTGAGCCCAAACTTTACACAGCCAAACTCGCACTATACCTCTATGATCCACAGTTTACAAGAAAAATACGGAAAAAAAAGTATGTCACAGCTGGTGCAAAGAGGAACGTCAAAAGCAGCATTTGCAAATATTGATAAAAAGACAGATGTTCAAAGTGCACGCTGTGAATATAGAAACGGGCTTGAGCAAGGTGTGGAATGGATGTGAATACGTCACAGCGCGGTGTCAACTGAAATATAAGCAGCATGCAGATGAGCAATGAAATCCGTTTGGGCTGTCACTGCGTCTCGACGCACCAATTCCTTGATCCACTCAACCGAAATTTTGATCTAAATTAAATCCAGCCAATAATCAAGCCTTCGCAACTCTCAAAATTTTATAAAAAAGAACAAATGCTTCCTTTCTATGTTTTTGCTCAGGACTCTTTTTCTTAATTTTACTTCACCTTCAAAATCTCAATTCTGTTCCTAAGTCAGAAAATTAGAGAAAAAGAATATCCAAATCATTTTTACTTTTCCTTATCAGTAAAAATAAAAAGTATTTAAAATGTAAGTGCTTATATCTAAAACTATTACTCATCTCGGATTAAATACATATGCAGAAATTTTTTTTTACAAAGGCATCGTACATCGAAACAGAATTGATAAGGTGTGTGTTAATATTAATCATTCTTAATAATATAGACCAATATATAATTTTCATTTTTAATACAACCGTTTGAACGTACAAGATTGAATAATATGCATTTACACGTGTTTTTCTCTTTTTTAAAACTTGTTTCACTGAAACAAGAAATACTGGTTAATTTATCATAAAAATATATTTAAAAGGAAATACACTTTCACTAAAAACTTGATTATGCCCCCCCCCTCCCTCTCTTTATGATTACTTTATCACTCCTCATACTTTCAATTGATTTTGTCCCTCCTCTAAAAATACAATGATTTTATTTAGAATTTCATTTTTTTTTTATTTAAGAAAG